>NW_026844077.1:3661084-3888316 GCF_029531705.1 Pantherophis guttatus | reverse complement strand
GATAGATAGATAGATAGATAGATAGATAGATAGATAGATAGATAGATAGATAGGAGAACATCCCTTTGTAAATTGGGGTCTCTCTCAATATTCTTTGGAAGGAGTCCCTCCTGCATGTGCCATCTAACAAACATGGTTTCCTGCTTTGGATTCCACATTGCTCTTCCATAATCTTCCACTTGTAGAATTGAGCATAGAATTGAACACAGGTTCCTAAATTTCATCAGGGGACCAACTATCCCCTCTGAGTGGTGTGACATCCCAAGGGGATCAGGAAAGAGTTAGCCCATAACCCGTGGCTGCTTGTCAACTCACCGCTTGAAGATCAGGTACCACTTATGATTGCAAAAGTCTTTGCATGGTTTTAGCATGTCACAGCTTTTCCTGGGCCCAGAGGTCCTGCTTATGATCACTCATGTTTCACTCACCTTTATCTAGACTACTGCAATGCACTTAATGTCTATTTCCACCTGAGAGGGCAGAGAGGACCTTCTCATTGGAGAAGGGCAGGGACAAATATAGCAGGAGGTCAAGAGGCAGGCTGGACACAGGACACTGGTCCCACCAACAGAAAGCCGTCCGAATGTCTAGCTCTTGGCTTCTATCCTCAATCCTGGTTATCAGATCTTCGGTTGTCTTACCTGCTGCACTGGACTTGATTGTCAAGTTTGTGTGTGATAAAACTTCCCCCACCTATGGTTTTAATAAGGACGAAGCTGCCAACTTGGCATGTCTTATGGAAACCTGGTTGTTAAGGGAACAGGCAGAGCTTGGCTCTCCTCATCACAGCCCCCATCTTCATTTTGTTGTACCACATGCAAAATGTTGAATGACACCATTAAAGCCATCACCTTCACTCTTGAACCATATGCTGCAGATACCTCTGTTACCAGGAGTCAACATCAGTGGTGGGATTCAAAAATTTTTACTACTGGTTTTGTGGGTGTGGCTTGGTGGGCGTGGCTGGCAAAGGATACTGTAAAATCACCATTCCCACCCCATTCCAGCAGAAGGTTACTGCAAAATCCCCATTTCCTCCCGATCAGCTGGCACTCGGGAGGCAGAGAATAGATGGGGGCGGAGCCAGTCAGAATTTTTACTACCGGTTCTCCGAACTACTCAAAATTTCCGCTACCGGTTCTCTAGAACTGGTCAGAACCTGCTGAAACCCACCTCTGGTCAACATCAATGGTTAAATTAAAGCTAATGAAGAGGAGAACTGAGTTTTCCCCTGCTTGCACTGTGGATATGAGTTTGCAAACTGGGATATTAATGAACATCGACACAAAACTTTATTAATATACAGCCCAGATCACAGGACTGTAGCACCAAGATGAAGTTTCAAATTTCGATACCAGCTGCAAAACAGGGTGGATAAAAATCAATGATTTTTAAAAAAAAATTAAAAAAATCAGATTTTTTTAATTTAAATCAGATTTTTTTGATTTAAATTGGATTTTTTTTATTTTTATCGAATTTATTTTAATAAAAAACTTTTGGGGTAAAAATCTATCATAAGATAGTTTTCTATTTAAGATACATAAATAATTTAGTTTATTCAGCGTGAAATGGAGCTTAGTTATGTAGCAGGAGGCTGTATATTCTGCAACACAGGGACTATCGGTGAGTCAACAGCGGGTCAAAGGAGTAGCAGAGATGACAGTTGCTCTTTAAAAATTATGATTTAAATCGAGTTGATTTAAATCAAGCCTTTTTACTAGTGATTTAAATCATGATTTAAATTGTGATTTAAATCAACTCGATTTAAATCAAATCCACCCTGCTTCAAAATCATGGTCGCTGAAAAAAGAAATTGTCAGAAGAATAATTTGGGGGTCCCACTCGAATCGGTGTTGTGCAAGAAGAAATCAAAATAAAATCCAGACATCTGTGAGGAAAGGAGATTTATTGATTCCCCAAAGCAAAGAGGTTCATCTCTGAGGTTCATCTACAGAGAAAATGAGGCACAAAAGACTGATTTATAGGGGAGCTTGTCCTTGGTTTTAATTCAAATTGAACTAAATTAATAGTTTGATTTTAATCTATTTGTGTTTACAGACCTTCTTCTTTGATGCGTGGATTAGGTCTGGGTAATTTATTTGTGGGGTTTGTGGAAGTTTGAATCAAAGATTTTCCTCCATTTGCTATTTTTACTTTGTTAACTTAATTTCAGCTTGACTGTCAATTATCTAGCTGAGATGCCGATTCCATAGTCGATTGTGGATTCTGTTAATATTCAAGGGAAGATGGAGACAGTATAAGGAATAAAATATCGTTTGACTCAAACTTCCCACAACATCACAGCACACGGTAGCCTGTTAGACCCAGAGCCAACAAGACCCTGTTGTTCCGCCAGGCCGGGCTATCAATGTAATGATTTTTAAATTGGGTGTTTTAAATTTTGGGTGTTTTAAATTTGAGCCGAAATTATTTAATAATTTTAATTATTTTTAACTGATGTCTGTCTTTGTGCTTTTAATAGGCTGTACACCGCCCTGAGACCTTCGGGAGAAGAGCGGTATAGAAATAAAATTATTTATTTATTTATTTATTTTATTCTAGGTAGCCACAACCACATCCTCTCACATCCAAGCTTGCAATCCTGTTGCCGCTAACCTAGGGGTACCTTTTCCCTAATCTCTTGCAGTTGTGCCCTTTCCACATCGGGTGGATAGAATCATCATTAACTCATCTCGGAAAGTGTGGGGGAAGAAAACATTATCAAGAAGAAAATGAATGAAGGTTAATGATGTCCTTTGGGTGCGCCAAAATAGGAAGTTATTTTTAATTAAACCAGTTTTGCAAAATAATGTTATTGTGTGTCAAGAGGAAGAAGGATACTTAGGTAAGCCCACTGCCTGAGGGTTTGGCAATCTTTAATAAATGCTCTCACTATAAAGCTTCCCAGGATTATTATGATGAGGCAAAAAAAGGTTTGTGTAAGACTAGACTTAGATACAAGTGCATACTAAATAATAACAATACTTAAGACGAGGGTCTTCTCTATGTACAAAGGGAAATTTATATTCTGCAATATGCAAATAGAGACCAATTTTCCCGTAGGAGAACCAAGAATCTATTTTGTTGTTTTGATCTTAGGTTCAGGAGGAGAGCCTCCAAGATGCTTCAGGAGTCTGGATGAAATTTTCTCGTCTCTCTTTCTTGTAAGAATTATGAGCAATCCCTTATCTAGACTGGAAGATGTAGAAGAAACTGCCCAGGATTCCTAAAACCAGCACCATATTGCTCAGTTTCACGCTGGCCGCCCCACTGAAGTTACAGAAGGTAAACTGGCAACAGTTCGTAGTGGTAGATGATAATCCTGTGGTCATGTAGCTTTCGTCACAAGTTGGAGTGCATCGCTTGCTGATCCGGTAGTCATCGGGCTCACCTTACGTGGCAAAATAAAAACAAGTAATTATATAAAATGCAAGAAATTAAAAGCCACCAAAAAAAATGGGGATTTCAGCCCTATCTAGACTCAGCTTCCCTTTCAGGCTGGACCTTCTAATTGGGCGACTTGAAGATGGGTGGACTTCAACTCCCAGAATTCCCCAGCCAGCAGAGGTTGAAGTCCACCCAGTTTCAAATTGCTGGACCTGAGAAACTTTTCCTGGGTCCCAACTCTCTTGGCAGATATTTCCTCTACTTTCCAAGTGTCCCACTTTACAGCATATGGGAAGTACATTAAACACTCTTCATTTCCCTGGTACGTCCTTTCTTCCTCCAACTTTCTTAACAATGGTTGAACTTCTCTGGTCTAAAACATTGGGGTCAAGTCTATCTGAACCCACCATCCTCATGCCAGCTAACCCTTCCACTCAAACCTCTGGAGAACCAGTAACTTGGAAATTAGGTAAGTTCAAAAGAAACTTTCTTCTGTTCATTGTATAATTCAAGTCTGGGTCCAAATTTTTGAATATCTACATCATATGGCATCCCTGTTCCCAGAATTTAAGAGCAACGTTCAATATTTTTAAGATGAAAATAGTTTCAGTATTAGATCATCCCCATAAACCACTTTCTGGTTCATTCCAAATTATTAATTACAGAAATACAGTAATTATTTCTGCTTCCATGAACTAAAGGTGCTTTTTTTTTTTTTCAAGAGGCAACTGGACTTTCTGGTTTTTGCTTTGAAGACGTTTTGCTTCTCATCCAAGAAGCTTCTTCAGCTCTGACTGGATGGTGGGGAATAGAAGGATTGATATTCTTTGCAGACAGCTGGTCATTTGCGCTCTTTTAGAGAGTCATTGAAGCCACTTGAAGGTTTATTTGTGTCGTCAGGGTCACCTGAGTGATGCAAATGGGTATAGAGCCTTCTTGGAACTGTTGACTGTGTTGTACACTGGAGATGGTCTTCAAAGAAAAACCAGTGTTGTGGTCCACCAGCAGCCTGTGGAGCTGGCAACAGAGTCGCCAGGTTGGGAGGAGGTTGGGGAGGAACATGGGCCAGTCCTGGAGTTTGGGGAAGGCTCAGATGAGGGCTCTGCATCGGAGGCAGAGAAAGAGCCATCTGGGAGGTATGTGCTGCCTCCGGAGCCTCCAGAGTCAGACTTCAGCGAGGCAGAGGAACGGGGAGCCTGTTCCCAGTGCGTGCATGCGCAGAGCTGCCAGAAGGCAAGAACAATTAAAACAAAAGGGACAACTCAGGAGTAAGGCTTGGAGATGATTGGCCCCTCCGATAAGACTTAAAAGAGGAGCAAAGGCACATGGGCCTTTGCAGGAAGCAACTTTGTTAATTCTGTGCAGTTTAAAGTCTGAAGCTCTGTTTGATTCTGGACTCCGTGTAGCTTTGCAAATTCGGTCCTTGGCAGTGTGTCAAGGGAGATAAAGGTGGGTGATTATTAGGCTTATCCCGAAGGACTCTTTACAACGATTTGGGACTCAGCTGTGAATGAACAGAATTCACAGCTGTTAAAATAAAATAGGCTTTTGGGACTACTCGTGTGTTTTACTGACTGAGGAAGCCTAGGTCAGAAGAACCAGAAAGTCCAGTTGCCTTTTGAAAAAGCACCTTTGGGACAACCATGACCTGGATGATGGAGAATTTCCATAGCGATTCTGCTTCAATAATACATACCGAGTCTGCCGCGGCTAACCGTTTTAACGGTAGTGCAGTATTTGTCTGTTTCCGCGCACTTCTTCATTGATATACAGTTCCAGTTGGAAGGTTCATTTTCACAGTAATAGCAGGAGAGGGAATGCACTGAATAAAAGACAGAAAAACACATTTTATACAAGAGTAGCCCGGCTAAACACCTCTCGTCCGTTGAGAAACTTTCCATGCTAAGGACCCAGTATTCCTGAACTTTGTAGTCCAACCTAGGAATGGCTGGGCATTTTAAATCCAAATACAGGTAGTCCTCACCTTACGACCATAGCTGAGCCAAAACTTTCTATTGCTAAGCGAGGCAGTGTTTAAGTGACTTTCGCTCCATTTTACGACCTTTCATGGCACAGTTGTTCAGCGAGTCACTGCAGTTGTTAAGTTAGCAACACGGTTGTCGAGTAAATCTGGCCTTCCCTGTTGACTTTGGCTGTGCAAAAGGTGATCATGTGACCCCCTCCCACTCCTGGGACACCGTCATAAATATGAGCAGTTGGCAAGGGTCTGAATTTTGATCATGTGACTGTGGGGATGCAGCAATGGCTGTGAATGTGGAAAACGGCTATAAATCACATTTTTTCAGTGCCGTTGTAAATTCAAACGGTCACTAAATGAACTGTTGTAAGGCGAGGACTACCTGTACAGGTTGAACCAAAATATATCAGCACCCTTTTTTTTTCAGACTTTGCTATAATTACAAGGAAGAGCAATTATTAAGTTATTAGACAGAATAATTGGACACTTTGAAAAGCATTTCAGGTTGATCCCAAATTCGGAACATTGCAATACAAATTTTTTTTGAAAAAAGAACAAGCTCTTTGGATTTTACAAAATCATCAATTCTTGGTCGATGGTAAATGAAAACTGTACAGGTAATCTTTATTTAGCAACTGCTTCATTTAGCAACCATTTGCAGTTATGATGGTAATGAAATAGTAGCTTTATAACCAGTTTATGACATTTGCCGGTCTGTAAAGCAAAGAAAAGTTGAAGCTAGAACATAAGCACAGATGCGGTTTCACTTAGTGACTGCTTTACTTAACAACTGAGTTGCTATTCCCAGTCATGCTTGCTAAGCAGTTTATACCTGTAGCCCCATATATTATGTTCATGGAATTAAATTCCAATAAATACTATTTCTCGATAGTCCTCAAATTATGACCACAATGGAGCCCAAAATTTCTGTTGCTAAGTGAAACCATTGTTAAGTGAGTTTTGCCCCATTTTATGATCTTTTTGTCACAGTTGTTAAGTGAATCACTGCAGTTGCTAAATTAGTAACAAGCTTGTTAAGTGAATCGGGCTTTCCTATTGACTTGGCTTGTCGTTTGGTCGTAAAAGGGGATCATGTGACCCAAGCGCATGGCATCCGTCATAAATATGAGTCAGTTGCCAAGTGCCAGAATTTTGATCACATGACGCTGGGGATGCTACAAAAATCATAAGTGTGAAAAGTGGTCATAAGTCACTTTTCTCAGTGCCATTGTAACTGGATCAAAATCCATAATGTCCCTTTCTCATTCCAAGATTCTCATCTCTAGGCAAAATTCCCAGTTCAATTAAAGGATATCTTTATAAACAGTCAGCTCAGCTCCATTTTCAATATAGATTCTGCTACAACCTAGCTGACCACCAGGTGGCAGCAGTAGGACAGATTTTTCTTCCTGAATCTCTGATGCCATCTAGTGTTGATCTGAATATTGGAAACTTAGATGTGTGAGAACCCTAGTAATTTAATACAGATATTATGATGCTCAGTTTTATGGGAAACACATAAGTAGTCCTTGGTTTACAATTAGTCCCTTAGTGAATTTCCTGCATCTCTCTGGGGATACTTATGACCCAGTTCCAAAGTTCTGATAAGTGGGCTCCCCGCAGTCACATGACCACATTTGGTAACTTGTCCACATTTACAGCTATTTGCAATGTCCCGCAGTCATGTAACTGCATTTCACAACAGTTTCGCTGAAAACCAGCATTCAGTTGCAATTTTCAGCAAAATTGACCCATATTGGTTTAACAACTGCAGCATTCACTTAATACAAGGCAAAACAGGTCATAAAATCAAGTCAGTCATGTGGGTGACTCAGTTTACGAGCATCAGTAATGACTGAGGGTCTCCTCAGGATGCCATCGGCCAAGTTATGTCGGCTGGCGACACCCAGGGGGAGGGCCTTCTCTGTGATTATTATTATTATTATTATTATTATTATTATTATTATTATTATTATTAATGACCATTACGGTCATAAGTCAAGGACTATCTATAAATGGTTTTCCTTCTCTTTCTTTTTCTAGGCAACTTGAGATCTGCTCTCAATAGCCATGGAATCCTGCTTCTAAAAGATCACTATATATGGAGGGGAAAGGCCTAGATTAGATAAGATAAGATAAGATAATTTTATTTCTATCCCACCCCTCTCCCAAAGGACTCAGGGCGGTGCACAGCCAAGTAAAAACACAATATAAACATCATAATTAAATTTAAAAATTATTAAAATTCTTACATTTGTGGCCGAAATTCGTTAAAAACCCAAAAATTTAAAAACTCCAAATTTAAAACTCCATTACAAAGATAGCCCTGCCTGTCGGAAGAGCAGGGTCTTGAGGACACAGCGAAAAACTCGGAGGTCAGAGATTGTGCATATTTCCAGAGGCAGTTCGTTCCAAAGGGCAGGGGCTCCCACAGAGAAGGCTCTCCCCCTGAGTGTCGCCAGCCGACATAGTTTGGCCGACAGCACCCTGAGGAGTCCCTCTCTGTGGAGCGAACTGGTCGGTGGGAGGCTATCGGTGGCAGAAGGCGGTCTTGTAGGTACTCAGGTCCTAAGCCATGGAGCGCTTTAAAGGTGGTAACCAACACCTTGAATCGCACCCGGAAGACCACTGGGAGCCAGTGCAGCTCGCGCAAGAGAGGTGTTACATGAGTGCAACGGGTTGCACCCATAATCACCCACGCGGCCTCTGGCTAGGTGATCCTCTGGTCCACTTCAGCAACTCTTTTCTTGTATCTTCAAGTTACAGAATTGTTGTGGCCCCGCCCTCTGAGCCTATCTCATCGGAGGAAGAAAGCTCCAAACATGAGGAAGAGGAGTCAGCCAGGCCTCCCTCTCCAGGCCCCTCCCCTCTGGCACTGTCTCAGGTGCCGGCCGAGGGAGAGGAGATTAGCCAGGAGCCAGGTGTCTCAGATGAAAGCGAAGGAGAGCCGTCATTCCTGGATGCACGCCAACGAAGGCGTGATAAACGGTTGCAGCAGTTAAGGAAGCGTGCTAGGGATTAGAACTGAGTCACTGGACACACCCCAGAGACTATATAAGAGAGGGTGGTGGCTGGTAAAACTCCGTGACGAACAAAAACGAACTTTGGCTAGTCACTTGAACAACGTCTGAAGCTGCCGAAAGGGATTTTGTTTTGCTGGACTATTTGCAATGCGTATGTAATTTTCTGTTATCTGTTGCAGTAAAAGCTCTTGGCAGACGGTGATTATATTGCTGCCAAGTTTGAGATAACGACCTGTGTGCGTACCAAGTACTTTCTTAACCCTCGGCTGGCTGTGTTTGTGTGTGTGTGTGTGGACGGGGACAAATCAAGAATAATAGTGTTGAAAGGGACCTTAAAGGTCATCTAATCCAACCCCTGCCCAAGCAGGAGACCCTATTCCATTCCACACAAATCACCGTCTAATCTCTTCTTAAAAACCTCCAGTGCTGGATGTCTATGGAGATTCTCAGTCATCCAGGTCATGGTTGTCCTAAAGATGCTTTTTCAAGAGGCAACTGAACTTTCTGTTTTTTCTTTGAAGACATTTTGCTTTTCATCCAAGAAGTTTCTTCAGCTTGGATGAGAAGTGAAACGACTTCAAAGAAAAACCAGAAAGTCCAGTTGCCTCTTGAAAAAGCACTTTTGGGACTCCAGTGTTGGAGCACCCACAACTTCTGGAGACAAGTCATTCCACTGATTAATTGTTCTCACTGTGAAGAAATTTTCCTTAGGCCTAGATTGGTTCTTTCCTTGATTAGTTTCCATCCTTCCTTTCCTTCTTGTTCTTGTTCTTCAGGTACTTTGGAGAATAGCTTGACCCCCTCCTCTTTGTGGCAACCCCTCAAATATTGGAAGACTTCTATCATGTCACCCTAGTCCAGTGATGGCTAACCTTTTTGCCATCGCATGCCAGGAGAGGGGGGGCGGGGGAGGGTCACGCATGCACGTGCCCACGTGCATGCATGCGCAACCCCCTCCCCCCCACTGCTCCTGGCACATGATGGCCTGGTAGGCCCATTTTTCTTTCTTACCTGGTTCCAGATCCTCTCTGTGTATCTGGAACGGTGAAAACAGCCTTTCCCACTCCCTTGGAGGCCCTACGAGGCTGAAAGGGCCCATTTCCCAACTCTCGCTGGGACAGGAAGTGACATTTTTTGCTGTCCCCAGCCTCCAGAACCTCTCTAGGAGTCTGTAGGAGCCTTTCTAGGAGTCTCTGGAGGCTGGGGACAGGAAAAAATGTCACTTCCTGTCCCACCGGGAGTCGGGAAATGGGCCCTTTCAGCCCCCGTAGGGCCTCCAAGGGGGTGGGAAAGGCTGTTTTCACCCTTCCCAGATAAATAGAGAGGATCTGGAGCCAGGTAAGAAAGAAAAACGGGCCTTCCCCACCCCGACCCCAGGCCCTCCAGAGACAGGAAACAGCCTGTTTCCCTACTTCTGGTGGGCCCAGAAGGCCCGAAAATCAGCTGGCCTGCCCGCGCATGCGCCCCAAAGCTGAGCTGGTGTGCCCACTAATATGGCTCCACGTGCCACCTGTGGCATGCATGCCATAGGTTCGCCATCACGGCTCTAGTCTTTCCTTTCATTAAACATTTCCAAGTTGATCAACTTCTTCTACTACATTCAGTCCCAAAGCATCAAGAGCCAACCAAGCTATTCTGCTTACGATCTTGAAGTCCACATCTAATTGCCAGTTTACCCTTAGATCTGCAGGCGGGACCTGATGAAATTCTAATGGAGATTTAGACATGTAAGATCCACTTGTTTGTTTTTCTGCCCTGCCTAGGTTGAAATAACTCATTAGACCCAAATAGCTGGGTGGAGTTGCCACACCTTCTGGAAGGGGAATGACATCCAAGAAAGAAGAATTCCCTGGGGTGGTTTCATTATAAGGTTGTAGTGATGGGACTGGCAACTGACACGTGGATGAAACCTGTTTGCATTACATCATTTCATCAAGCACCAGAGTTGGGAAGCATGGAAGACACAACGAGAAAGATTGGCACTTGTTCAAATCAGCCTTACGATTTTCCCAGGGCAGAAATTGGGTCATTAATAATGCTTCTCAAACTTTCCCAGCCAGTCTCTGAGAATCAGACACGATTGAACAAAAGAAACAAAAAATAAATATGAGATCAAACTTAGTGTAGCAGTTCAAAACTGAGAAGTCATAAATTCTAGTCCTGTCTTAGACTGGTTGACCTTGTGGGCCAGCCAGTCACTTTCTCTCAACCCTGGGGAAGGAGGCAATGGCAAACCACTTCTGAAAAATTTCATCACGAACGTTGCAGGCAGTTGTCAAGGCAGCCTCCAAGAATCGGACACGAGTGAACAGAAGAAGAAAAAAGTTTTAATATTGGATCCTTGATATTTATGACTAAATTTGCTTGCAAGGGGAAAGGTTGGGTGTTGAAAGATCTCTGTGAAGAAGCTCTTCCCTTAACTTTGGAAGTTTTTAAGGAGAGTTTGGACAACCATTTGTCTGAAATGGTATAGGGTTTCCTGAACAGAAGATTTCCTGAGCAGAGAGTTGGACTAGAAGTCTTTCAAGGTCGCCTCCAACTCTGTTATTCTGTTAACTTGAAGATCTCAGCTGAGACTTTCTTTCTTTCTTTATTCATTTGTTTATTTATTTATTGAATTTATATTGCCGCCTATTCACACATGGCGACTCAAAGTGGCTTATAGAATATAAAACCTCATTTAAAACCGTAAAACTAATAAAAAAGAATCAAATAAATTAATAAAATAAAATAAAATAACCCCCCATCCCGATGACAACAGATCACATGAGAAGGGGAGGGGGAGAAGAAAGAGAAGGAGAAGGAGAAGGAGAAGGAGAAGGAGAAGGAGAAGGAGAAGGAGAAGGAGAAGGAGAAAACAAGAGTAGAAGTACATATTGATACCCAGGATAGTCAGGTTAAATCAATCAATCAGAGTAGAGCAGGAAGGGACCTTGGAGGTCTTCTAGTCCAGCCCCCTGCTCAAGCAAGAGACCCTAGACCATTTGAGACAAGTGACTGTCCAGTCTCTTCTTAGAAGCCTCCAGTGATGAAGAACCCACAACTTCTGAAGGCAAACTGTTAGAAAGCAGATGAACTCCTATCAGTGTTTTTCACACACAGTAAAGTTAAGATGTATGGACTTCAACTGTGTGGCACATGCCATCAAGATTCACCTTCTTGGGTTTTCTCTTTTTTAATCTTCCTTGTGGATGTCCCTTCTTGAAAAGTAGCGAATGGCACTTGTAACCGTAATGCAGTTGGTTACAAGCAGGGGTGAAATGCTCCCGGTTCAGACTGGTTCTGCCGAACCGGTAGCGATTGCAGCCAGTGGTTCAGCAAACTGGTAGCAATGGTGGCACGAAGCACCGCCCACCCACCCGGTCATCGTTACTTTCTTTTTTAACCAGGAAGTAACCTGTTTTTTACCCTCTGTGCATGTGTGTATGTGACGCACACACGCGAGCAAAGTGAGTGCACACGGGCGGCGTGCGCACTTCCGAACCGGTTGGGAAGGTAAATAGATTTCACCCCTGGTTACAAGGCGTTGACCTTTTGCCTGTATCATCAGCGTGATTCCATCGTATCATTTATCATGTCTTTAATATGCAATCTGCATCAGCTTCCCCCACAGAAGAGGCTGGTTGGGAGAGATTCTTTCCTATCAGATCATAAATAATTGAGCAGAAGATCTAATTGGAAATTGTAGGCCAGGTCATCCACTCCCATAACTCTTGATTTCCTGTTTGGGTTGAGAGGTGACCTCCTCAGCAAATGTGTCATCCATCCAAAGCCACAAAGCACACTGAAAAGCATCCTCCTTTTGAGACAGGCCTGTACCAAACCTTCCAAGGGTATTTCAATTTGGCAATCATTTGGATAAAAATGATTTTCATCGATAGCCAAGGGAGTGTGTATATACTGTAGAAAGTTAGCACCTACCCACCCCTCTCCTAGAAGAATGAAATATTTGGGGGAATATTTAAAAAGGCAGAATATTATATTTCCCCTAAAAGAGAAATAAAAAAATTGTAAGGGAGACAGAAACTCAGAGCCCCAGCTCTCTGCCCCCAGCAGATATTTTGTCCCCATTGAGAAAGATTGGGCCAGCCTATCTAACAAAACAAAAGTCCTTCATCTGGATGATGGGATTAAGGCATGACCCTTCAAGAAATAAAAGGATTAACCCACTACCATCTAGCAGCAGAGCTCACTACATTGCGCAATCTCTTAAGGACATTGCATCACCCACCAAACTTAGCTCAGACAGCCTATAGAGCCAGCTATCATCCCTACAACAGCCAATAGAATATGTGTTCTTGCACAGGAACAGGAAGCTCAAGTGCAAAGCCCAAGAGAAAGTATAAAGACCCCTCACTCTCAACTCCATGTAATCAGCTACACCAGAACCACGTGCTTAGTGGTTCCGTTCATCATTAAACCATCTTTCCAATCAGCCTCCATGTTTCCAGTGTCTTTCTCCCGGCTTGGAACTGAACCAGGTGAATATTTCTTCCAACAATACTGTATATATTTAGGTATGTATTTATCTAATTTCTTCCATGTCCAGATCAAACTCAAGACTGCCAAAATAAAGCCACCTTCTTGACTTTGCTGTTAGCCAAAAATAAGTCATTGTCGGTACATGTTTCTGGTAGTAGCCAACATATCAACAGATGGGACAGGTTCTGCATCTCTCCGCATTCACACAGCCTGTTGTCATCTGCTAAAAGCTTCCACTTAGGCACTCCAACCGTCAGCCTATTCAGGATCCTCCAAGTAATATAAGGAAGGTTGGATCCTAGTCAGCCATATTTATCTGTATCCTAGCTTTATTTTTTTTTACAAATAACTCAACGCAGCTAACGTATCCAACACCCCTTTGTCTTCTATTTTCCCCGCAACAGCAACCCGTGAAGTGAATAGGCTGAGAGAAGGTTACTAGTTCAAGGTCATCCAGCCAGCATTCATATCTAAAGCGGGACTAGAACTCACTGTCCCCTGGTGATTGGCCCAAAGTCATCGAGACAGCTTTCATGCCTAAGATAGGACTAGAATTCACCGTCTCTTGGTGATTGGCCCAAAGTCACTCAGCTGGCTTTCATTCCATATATATATATATATATTCAGTATAGCACTGAAGGTGTTAAACCACGGGCGTCAAAATCACCGTGTCACATTGCTGTCATGTGACGTTTTGTGATGTTTTTCCCATTCGCAGAGCTGGGGTGGGTGTGACCTGTGCATGACACATGAAGTCCACAGGCCACCAGTTTGATAACCATGTGTTAAACCATGACTGGGGGCACCCAGGTTGAAGTCCACCTCACCTATGGAAGTTCACAGGGTGACTTTGAAATATTATATTATATATCCATAAATAAATAAATAAATAAATAAATAAATAAATAAATAAATAAATAAATAAATAAATAAATAAATGTATGTATGTATGTATGTATGTATGTATGTATGTATGTATGTATGTATGTATGTATTAGCCTAGAGGCCAGTGATGGCGAACCTTTTTGGCCGGCACCGTGCCAAAAAGATTGCATGGAAACATCGTGTACACACGCACATATGCACGCTCGTTGGGATCGCACTCCGGAAAAGCTGAACATCCAGGTTCTAGTGAGCATGTGTGCCTGACAATCAGCTAGCCAGCATGCATGCACACTGGTTTTCGGCACTGCCACACACACGAAGGACAGCTGATTGTCGTGCACACATGCACGCCAGAAACCCAGAAGGCAAACAGACAAGGCCGCGCTTGCCGGGCAACATGGCTTCATGTGCCACTTTGGGCACGTGTGCCATAGGTTCGCCATCACGGCTGTAGGCCATATCAACGTACCGGTTCAAACACATATTACCAATAAAATTCCAAACAAACAATTTAAAATGAGAGCAGGGTAAAATACAATAGTTGTAGGATAAAATACAATAATTTAATACATCAATATGTAAAACAGAATAAAATGACATAAAATTATATTTCTGTATCTGTCCTTTGTCTTTCCTTTCTGTTCAATCGTGTCCGATTCTCAAAAGTTGTCTGGAAAAGCCCTTGCACTTTTCTTGCCAAGGGTTTTCCAAAGTGGTTCGCCATTGCCTCCTTCTTAGGGCTGAGAGGAAGTGACTGGCCCAAGGACACCCAGCTGACTTTGTGTCTAAGATGGCCACTAGAACTCCTGAGCTCCTGCTTTCTAACTTGATGCCTTCACCGTGACACCAAACTAGCTCTCACTTTACCTATCCTTTTGCCTATTTTTATTCTTAGATGGTAATTGCAGTTCCTACCTACAGTTACACTTTAGATCCATCCTCCTTACATAGCTGATACACCTACATGCAATTCAACGCCTACACATGCATTGCTGGGGCTTAATTCGACAGGGGACTTTCTTGACTACAAATGATGACAGGGTAGATGGACCGAGTGGGTGGATTGTGCATACAAACATTGTGGTACACAAGCACATCCGATGACAGAGCCCTACGTAGGGTGCGGTCCAAAATACTCAAGATGGTGACTACAAGTTTCTCCTCTTTGTTTATGTACAACACAAAGAAAAATGCAGGCGAAGCTTCAATTACACCTATGGTTGATTTAGATGCTAAGGATGGCCCCCACTTGCTGGCTTTATGGTTAACTGGCCAAGTATCTCAGCTGCTATGCATATTTATTTTGGATAAATACTTTATTTCATTCATTTTTATTGTTGCTTTAAAATAAAAACTATTTAAAATAAAATAAAATGGGGTTTTTTTTGTTTTAAATATAGCATGTGTATTTTGAATGAATGACTGTTGTATTGTGACTTTATTATGGAATGGGCAGTGGAAGGAAGGAAGGAAGGAAGGAAGGAAGGAAGGAAGGAAGGAAGGAAGGAAGGAAGGAAGGAAGGAAGGAAGGAAGGAAGGAAGGAAGGAAGGAAGGAAGGAGGAATTGTGATCCATTCTGGAATGGGCAGCACCCTGTTTAAAAAGATAAATGATAGATAGATAGATAGATAGATAGATAGATAGATAGATAGATAGATAGATAGATAGATAGATAGGTCGGTCAACCGCCTTACCTACCGACTAACTGACAGACAGACAGACAGACAGACAGACAGACAGACAGACAGACCATTCTGGAATAGAGAGCACCCCACTGAATGAATGAATGAATGAATGAATGAATGAATGAATGAATGAATGAATGAATGAATACATGCATGAATAAATACATAAATATATAAATACATAAATATGTGCATAAATAAATAAATACATGGATAAACACATGGATAGAGGAAGGAAGGAAGGAAGGAAGGAAGGAAGGAAGGAAGGAAGGAAGGAAGGAAGGAAGGAAGGAAGGAAGGAAGAAAGAAAGAAAGAAAGAAAGAAAGAAAGAAAGAAAGAAAGAAAGAATTGTGATCTATTCTGGAATGGGCAGCATCCTGTTGAAATAGATAGATAGAAAACAGAAACAGAATAACAGAGCTGGAAAGGACCTTGGAGGTCTTCTAGTCCAACCACTCCACAAATCCAACATCTTCTTAAAAATTTCCAGTGTTGGAACATTCACAACTTCTGAAGCAGTGGTGGGTTTCAACGAAGTTCACTTCGCGCACGCACTTCCAATCAAGACATGAAGTTGTGGTTGCCCCAACACTGGAGGTCTTTAAGAAGAAATTGGACAACCGTTTGTCTCAAATGGTATACATTCTCCTGCTTGAGCGACCATCAGAATTTCAGATCTGGATTGCAACTCCCCTTTTCCAAGTAGGTCTCTAATGTTGCAAGTGATCAGTCATAAGTTGAGGGCCACCTATACAGAGGTCTTCATTTAGGCTTTATGTCGATTTGTACTTTAAAAATTTATCCATCCCGCCCCCCAAAAAAGTTCCAATCATTCCATTTTTTAATGTCAACATAGTGCTATTTCTTAATAGCAAACCCCACAAAGAGAGGGAGGAAGGTTCAACCTTCTGTCTGGTAAAACTAAGAGATATTTTCTAAGAAAACCATCCTAACAGCTCACCAAAATCTCATGTTTTGCTATCTTGCACCCCTGTTTCATCAATACCGTGTCCAGTTCTGGTTAGCACACTACAAAAAAGATCTTGAGACTCTGGAAAGAGTGCAGAGAAGAGCAACCGAGAGGATTAGAAGACTGGAGGCTAAAACATATGAAGAACAGTTGCAGGAACCAGGCATGGCTAGTCTAGGGAAGAGAAGGACCTGGGGAGACAAGATAGCAGTCTTCCAAAAATGATTAGGAGACTAGAGGCTAAAATATATGACGAATGAGGGTGAGGTCATTGATGTTCTCTGAGCTTGATTGTTTTCTTGTAGATGACCCAAATTAGGCAACATCCAGGGGTGAAATGCTCTCGGATCGGACTGGATCGCCACCCAGGTATCATTACTTCCTGGTTTTAACTAGGAAGTAATGTTTCTTTTACCTTCTGCGCATGTATTCAGAGCGTGCACTTCCGAACCGGTAAGGAAGGTAAGTAGATTTCACCCCTGGTAACATCATCAGAGCTAGAACGGAGTGGGGTGTGTGGGGAGGAGGAGGAGGAGGAGGAGGAGGAAGAGGAGGACTGTGGGGTCCTTGGTGCCTTCTGAGCTTGGCTGTTTTCTTGCAGACATTTCATTACCCGACTAAGTAACATTATCAGTGCTAGAAGGGAGTGGGGATTGCAGAATAGAGGAGGAGGAGGGAGGAGGACTGTGTGGTCCTTGGTGCTCTTGGTGGTTTTCTTGCAGACATTTCATTACTCGACTAGGTAACATCATCAGTGCTAGAAGAGAAGGGGGGTTGCAGAGTGGAGGAGGAGGACTGTAGAGTCCTTGGTGGTCTCTGAGCTTGGTGGTTTTCTTGCAGATGTTTCATTACCCTACTAACTAAACTAGGTAACATCATGAGTGCTACTGATGATCACTAGTTTAGGTTTCTGCAAGGAAACCACCAAGCTCAGAGACCACCAAGGACCCCACAGTCATTATCTCCCCCTCCTCCTCTTCCTCCTCCTCTCCACTAATCCCCTCCCTTCTAGCACTCATGATGTTCCTTAGTTAGGTCATGAAATGTCTCCAAGAAAACCAAGCTCAGAGAGCACCAAGGACCCCACAGTTTTTTTTTAATTTATTTTTTATTTTATTTCAAATTTATATACCGCACCTTCTCCCGAGGGACTCAGGGCGGTGTACAGCCAGATAAAAAACATGCAATACAAACATTAAAAACAATTAAAAAGATATATATTAATTTGGCCCCAATTTAAAATAACAAACCAATTAAAAATATTTTAAAAATATATTAAGCCAGCCCGGCTTGCTGAAAAAAGCAAGTTTTAAGGGCACGGCAGAAGGCACCGAGGTCTTGGATTCTCCTTATCTCAGGGGATAGCTGGTTCCAGAGGGTGGGTGCCCCCAGAATGAAGGCCCTCCCCCTGGGGGTCACCAGCCTGCGTTGTTTGGCTGATGGCACCCCGAGGAGGCCCTCTCTGTGGGAGCGCACAGGTCGGTGGGAGGTCATTGGTAGCAGCAGGCGGTCTCGAAAATAACTAGATCCTATGCCATGGAGTTTTTGTCCTCCTCCTCCTCCTCCTCTTCCTCCTCCTCCTCCTCCTCCTCCTCCAAGCCCCTCCCTTCTAGCACTGATGATATTATCTAATTAGGTCATGAAACATCTGCAAGAAAACCACCAAGCTCAGAGACCACCAAGGACCCCTCATTTCAATCCTGAGTTACAAATATTCTCCTTTATTGATACCATGAACAGTTGCAGGAACTGGATATGTCCAGTCCCGTGATGGCGAACCTATGACACACATGCCCGAAGTCGCACGCGGACCCATGTCGCCTGGCACATGTGGCATTGCCTGTTCCTCTTCCGGGTTTCTGGCGTGCATATGCACACGATGATCAGCTGGCCTTTTCGCATGCGGCAGTGCTGGAAACTAGAAGAGCTGGTCTTCCGTTTTCGTGGATGAGCATGAGCACCAGCCAGCTGATTGTCGTGTGCACATGTGCACCAGAAACCCGGAATTGTAGCTGGCTCAAACCGGAAGTTCAGTAGCTGAAACTGGGAGTTCATTTTTGGACGCGCACATGTGCCCTGGGCAGCTCCTCTTCTAGGTTGTGGCCCAGATGCGCGCATGCTCCCTTTTTGGCACTCGATGTCCGAAAAGGTTCACCATCACTGGTCTAGTCTAACGAAGAGAAGTACTAGGGCTGACATGATAGCAGTTTGTTTTATGTTGTTGTTTTATTAAATTTATATACCGCCCTGCTCCCGAAGGACTCAGGGCGGTGAACAGGCACAGAATAAAATACATAAATACAAAAGTTAGAAACATAATTAAAACCAAATTAAATAATTTAGCCCAAGACAATTAAAAATCCTAATAATTTAAAACAAATTAAAATTCCAATTTAAAAATTTAAAAGAAAGGGGAGAAAATTAGGCCAGACCGGCTTGCTGGAATAGGAGAGTCTTAAGAGCACGGCGGAAAGTGCACAGATCCGGGATCCTCCGTATCTCCGGGGGGAACTCGTTCCAGATAGTGGGTGCCCCCACAGAAAAGGCCCTCCCCCTGGGGGCTGCCAGTCAACACTGTTTGGCTGACGGCACCCGGAGGAGCCCCTCTCTATGGGAGCGAACCGGCCGTACGTGAAACACCAGCAGTGTTCCAATATCTGAGGGGCTTCCACAGAGAGGAGGGGGCCCACCTATTCTCCAAAGCCCCTGAAGGCAGGACAAGAAGCAACAGATGGAAACTAATCAAGGAGAGAAGCAACTTAGAACTAAGGAGAAACTTCCTAACAGTGAAATCAATTAACCAGTGGAACAGCTTGCCACCAGAAGTTGTGAATGCTCCATCACTGGAGGTTTTCAAGAAGAGACTGGACAACCATTTGTCTGGAATAGTATAAGGTCTCCTGCTTGAGCAGAGGGTTAGACTAGAAGACCTCCAAGATCCCTTCCAACCTATTGTCCTATGTTCTGTATTCTAAACATGACCCAAAGAAACCCCTTCTTTGGCCTCCTGCATCTCACCCAGCCATGCATCCTGCACAGGGGTACCTTCTGTCTTGCTGGCCACGATTCTAACCGTTTGGAGCTAGCACAATCCCCAAACTGATTTAAAATATCTGTCTAACCAAAAGCAAGAAAGAGAGAAGACAGAAACGGGTTTGACTTCATTTTTCCTCCAGTGTTTTAATTTTAGTTTTTAAGGATTTCAGGAATGAGAACTCAGAAATAGTCATGTCTCTTTGCATCATAATAGATTATAGTAGAAATTATTATTATTATTGGTTAATCTTTAGTGAGATTCACAGCCTTTGAGGCTGGTTAATAGCTCAGCAGCTCGAGTCCTAACCAAGGACCTAGGAACTGTTAAGGTATCGTCGGAGGATGTAAGCTGTTTCGAGTAAGGTGGTTTTTTGTAGAGTCAAAATGTTCAAGTCCGGCAAATTTAGAATTTCTAAATAGCGGGGTAGCCCTTTGGGTGTTGCTCCAAGGGCTCCAATTACAATCGGGACAACACACGATTTCTTTTTCCACAGTCGCTCAACTTCAATTTGCAAGTCCCGGTACTTTGTGATTTTTTCTTGCTGCTTATCTTCAATCCGTGCATCACCAGGTATTGCAACGTCAATGAACCATACTTTTTTCTTTTCAACTATTGTTATGCTATGTGTTGTGGACCAAGTGCCTGTCAGTCTGAATCCTGAAGTCCCACAAGATCTTGAGTTTCTCATTCTCTAAAACTTTCTCAACCTGATGTTCCCAGTGGTTTTTGCTGTACTCAAATCCAAACTTCTGGCACAATTTCCAGTGAATGATCTTAGCAACACGGTCATGGCGTTGTAGGTAGTCAGTTTGTGAAAGTATTATTATTATTATTATTATTATTATTATTATTATTATTATTATTATTATTACTATTATTACCAGCCAGATGTTTAGACTGGATATTCATCTATCAAGTTCTTCTCAAAGACCTGGGATAGACAGATGTTGTCTGATGATCTAAGTATCATCACAGAATATAAGCTGCTGCTGCTGTTGTTATTATTTTGCTGATACTATCTGAATATTTCTTTTTTCTTTTTGTATTTATATCCTTTGACATTGCATCTTATTCACCTTCCGGCTATTGAACAGAATGTAAATAATACATATGTGATTTGTCATATGTATTTTAAGCGTGCTCAATTGTTTTTAATGTAAGCTGCCTCGAGACATTTGGAGCAGGGCAGCCTAAAAGAGTATTAAATAAACACATGAATAAATTACCATAAATCCTACATCACCGTAGCCAAGATCAACAACAGAACGTACATTTTCTCACAGAAAAGTATAGTTGTGTGATAGAATTCACTATCTCGCTGGAGCTTCCAGTCTCAGGTGAAGTCTATCTCACAAGGTTACATGCAAGAGGGATGGATAAACAGTCAGACAAGAGCTACTCAGTTTGTTCCACAATGGAACAGTGGTGCAAACCTAGAAGAAGAAACTTTGATGTCTTATTAATTTGATTATTAATTTATTTTTATTTAGTTATTTGATTATGTGGCTACCCATCTGAAATAGATGACTCTGGGCATTTCTTATGTTGTTTTCCTTTTAGGTCACCCAGCTGGGATGCCTTCCTACACCCCAAAGGCCTTTAAGAACTGCCCCATCATTTTTTTTTTAATTAATAAAAGCCATCAACACTTAATGAATAACATTCTGTTCATTTTGTAATGGGATAAAAAAAAAATGCCATACCTTTCTCTGTGCAAACGATAGCCACCAAGAAGGCGACGAGCAGAGTTTTCATGTTTGCAAAGTTTTCCGGAGCTTCACCAGAAGTTCCTGCTAAGGGAAGGTTCCATTTATACCTTGGAGGTGTTGCCTTTTGTTGTTGTTGTTATGGTGTGGGTTGACTGAATTGCCATCACTACAAACTGCAGGGCAGAGCAATGCAAATCATCAAGGGAGGATCCCAAATCCAGTGAAGAACGCCTAATCTCCCAGCAAGATGACCCAGGCATTTAAATTCTTGCTCTGCCTACAGCCCAGGCAAGTGTCTAATTGTCGAGAGACAGCTAAAACTGAGTTGGATGGAGAAACAGCCTGAGATGTCCCTTCGCTCCATTCCAAAGGAAATACTTGGCCAGGAGATGAGAAATTATGGCTGAAATTTGCCTGAGAAGTTTGGAAGGAAGGAAGGATAGATAGATAGATAGATAGATAGATAGATAGATAGATAGATAGATAGATAGATAGATAGATAAGTTGGTAGGGTGGGTTGGACTAGACCAGGGATGGGCAAATGTGACTCTTTTACAATCTGTGGACTTCAATTCCCAGAATTCCTGAGACTGGCTCAGGAATTCTGGGAGTTGAAGTCCACAGGTTGTAAAAGAGCCACATTTGCCCACCTCTGGACTAGACGATCTCCAAGGTTCCTTTCACCACTATTATTCCATGTTCTATCTTTAGGACACATGGTGGAAGGCAAGAGTCCTTTGAGAAGACCCTAACGCTTGGAGAAATTGAAGACCATCCATGGGTTTGGATGGCTACAAGAAGGAACATAACAAGAACTCAGAAAAATGAGAACAAAAAAACCCACACCTCTATTTCTCAGTTCAGTTACAGACAGACAATCCTGGTGAAATGTATTCACTGCATCTCAAAGAGTCAGAAGCCACTGTCCATGTCCAGAAGAAACCCAACAAGAAAAGCATCCTTCCCAGTGGTGGGTTCCTCCTGGTTCGGTCCAGTTCGGCCGAGCCGGTAGCGGTGACGATATGACGTCACTGAACCGGTTCTCCCCGCCCCCCCTGCCCACCCACCCACGTTATTCTTACCTTTTATTTATTTATTTATTTATTTATTTATTTATTTATTTATTTATTTATTTATTATATTTCTATACCGCCTTTCCCCCGTAGGACTCAAGGCGGTGTACAGTCAAGAAAAATATAGATACACAAACATCATAAAATTGCTAATTAAAATTATTACTTAGTTTGGTCAATTAAATAAAACCCAGAATTAGATAACATTTAAAAAATCATTCACTTGTTCATATGTTTAGCCCATATGGTCTAAATATGAATAAATAAATAAATATTTATTTGGTCCCACCCCCAATCTATTGCTGCCTCCTGAGTCCCAGTTTAAAAAACTGTTTAAACTCTTGCCGCGGGGCTTCAAAGGGCCGCCCTACAGCTGATCAGTGTTAAAAGTAAACAAATGAGTCGGGTCGTAAGTGCGAGGACTGGTCGTAAGTGTGAGGACCTTCCAGAAATGACTCTAACCAGCTAGCCACGCCCACCTAGTCACATGACCTCCAAGCCACACCCACAAAATAAGCCACGCCCACAGAACTGGTAGTAAAAAAAATTAGAACCCACCCCTGATCCTTCCCCAAGAGTGCTCAGTAGGGATCGTATATTTGAAAAGCAGTCGTAAGCCACTGTTGTAACTTCAAACAGTCATATTGACCAGGCTGTAGAAAAATAGCATCCACCCCTCTTCTAGAAGAATGAAATATTTTAGGAGATATTAAAAAGGCAGAATATTATATTTCCCCTAAAAGAAAAATAAAAACATCTTAAGGGAGAAAGAAACTCAGAGCTCCATCTCCCTGCCCCCAGCAGATACTTTGTGCCCATTAAGAGAGATGGAGCCAGCCTATCTACAAAACAGAAGACCTTCAGCTTCAGGGTGATGGGATTAAGCCAGGAAGGGAGGGGCGGGGGCTCATGCGCACGCGTGTCAATACCCATAATTCTATGCGACCCACCCACCCCCCGCTCACCCCGCTCCTGGCACACAATGGCCCGGAAGGCCCATTTTTCTTTCTCACCTGGCTCCAGGACCTCTCTAGGCATCTGGGGAGGGTGAAAACAACCTTCCCCACCCCTCCGGAGGCCCTCCAGAGGCCAAAAATGGCCCGTTTGACAACTTACAGTCCCATTGGAAGCTGAGCTCATGTGCCCACTGATATGGTTACGTTTGCAACCTGTGGCACGCATGCCATAGGTTCGCCATCACGGCCCTATACCATCGTGGTCTAAAGCAGTGTTTCTCAACCTTGAAGATGGGTGGACTTCAACTCCCAGAATCCCCCAGCCAGCAGCCAGCAGCCAGCAGCAGCTGGGGGATTCTGGAGTTGAAGTCCACCCATCTTCAAGCTTCTAAGGTTGAGAAACACTGCTCTAAAGGGTTCTCCAGACTCTTCTTGAAAAACTTCCGTGGTGGAGCATTGGAGCACCCACAACTTCCAGAGATGGCTTTGATTTCAGCTTTAAATCACAGATTTCAGCTTTAGCTTTATTATTTCTCCTTCCTGTGAACAATCTTCTGGTTTGGCTTTATCTAGAGTGGAATGAAGTTAAATTAGCAATTACCTCGTCTTTGTGGACAACTAATGATAATTTTGGTTTATCCCATACTTCTACGTTTATGATTTGACCCAAATCAACATCCAGAGCTGAAATTTAGACTTTGGCAAAGCTCCTTGTAATAACCAACTAATTTTGACTTCTTCGTTCATTGTTCCCAGTATATTTTTTTTAATCTTTTTTTTTAATTTTTAATGAAATTGTTCGGCACAGAACATCAAGGTGTTCTAATGTACAATGCATTGTCAATGTGCAAACCATGTGTAGCATTGTTTGTTAAGGAGTTGTGACTTGTCATATACATGAAGAATATGATTGATGATTTTAAGGATACACATATACCCACCCAAAACCCACCTCTAACCCTGGGCATCGTTGCACTTGCAAATACCTCTTTGAATTTTTTTTTTTTACACTTAAAAATAACTCCTTTTTTTTTTTTTTTAAATGGGAAGCTGTAAGCTTCAGCCTTGTTTTATATCCACGAATGCCTCTAGGATGCCAAGTAAAATGTTTCAGATGCTTTTCTTAGAAGAGGTGAGAATATGGTAAACTCCTCTTCTGATTAGAAGGAGGTTCAGTTCTCAGGAAAAGGCAAAGATAAGCAGAAGTGGGAGGAATGAGGATGATGATATTATCCATTCGGTCATGTCCAGTGGGATTCAGCCGGTTCGGGCTAGTTTGGGTGAACCAGTTGTTAAATTGCCGGCTGGCCGTATCCCTCCCTGCCCTGCCCCTTCCAGGAGTCCCCACTTGCCCCATTTTTGCTTCCAGGAGGCTGCAGAGAGGCCTACTAGGTCCAAAATGGGGTGCAGGAGGGCCGTGCGTTTCCCCCCACCCCCCCGCAACCTGTTTTTGCTCCCAGGCTGGTGCAGGAGGCCAAGTGCTGCCTGTCACACCCCCTGGCCACGCCCATTATGGCCACACCCTCCCAGCCAGTCATTGGGGCAAAGAACTGTGTCAGCGTCTCAGCACTGACGTAGAAAAGGGAGGAGAAGCCTGAACTTTTGCCTGCTAAATCCCTTTGAAGATTCTGTCCCCTCGGAGATGGGAGAGGGGGGAGACATTCCTGTGATCTGACGAAAAAGGAATCAGGCGAGTGACTTGGAAGATAGCCAATGAGAAGCAGAGAATTGGGGATCGGAAAGGGAGGGATTGGGGGGCAAAGGTCAGTACTGACCGCGAAGAGTCAGGATCAGATTGCTGTGCTCGAATAAAGAGAAAATTTCCTTAAAGATCGGCAGTTTGGAAGTTCATTTATTTTGAGATAGCATCAAAACCTGACAAACCGGTTGTTAAATTATTTAAATCCCATCACTTGCCTCCAGAAGTTGTGGCTGCTCCAATTCTGGAAGTTTTAAAGAAGAGATTGGATATCCATTTGTCTAAAATGGTATAGGGCAGGGGTCGGCAACCTTAAATACTCAAAGAGCCACAAAGGTCCTAATCGGAAGCCCCCATTCAATTCTGGAGCCGACTGGAAGTCCTGTTCCCCCACCATAGAGTCTCCTCCTAGCACGGCGTCCTTTTTCCTCTACTTGTCCTAACCGAAAGCCCTATCAATTGTGAAGCCAACCTGCGACAAGGAGCCACAGCAGAGGAATGAAAGAGCCACATGCGGCTCCAGAGCCGCAGGTTGCTGACCCCCCGGTATAGGGTTTCCTGCTTGAGCAGGGCATTGGATTAGAAGATCTCCAAGATGGCTTTCAATTCGGTTAATTCTGTTGTTCTTGGCAATTCTATGAGCCAGATGGTGTGTCCAACATCTTCCAATCTTACACCACTTCTTTGAGTTGTTCCTCCAGAGAGAGGAAACTGGGATTCGGTATTCTTCAACTTGCAACAATTCATATGGTGACTCTTCAAGATTACAACAGCACTGAAAAAAGGTAGTTACGACCGTTTTTCACCCTTACGTCCGTTGCAGTATCTCCATAGTGACGTAATGATAATTCAGACGCTTGGCAACTGGCTCATATTTATGACGGTGGCATGTTCTGGGGTCGTGAGATCCCAAGCAAAGTCAACGGGGAAGCCAGATTCACTTAACAACCATGTCACTAACTTCACAACTGCAGAGATTCGCTTAACAACGATGGCCAGAAAGGTTATAAAATGTGGCAAAACTCACTTAACCCTGTCTCACTTAGCAACTGACATTTTGGGCTCAATCATGGTCGTAAATTGAGGACTATCCGTAACCACACTGAGAGAGGAAATTGGGGTTCAGTATTTTCTTTCTGTGCAGAGGGAAAGATGGACGCTTGAGAGCCAAATCCAAATTAAATCTCCCTGCTGATATTCAGAAAGCTGTTTTTTTTTTATTTTTATTTAGACTTCTATACCGCTTCATAGTGCTTTACAGCCTTCTCTAAGCGGTTTACAAAGTTAGCATATAGCATATTGCATATTAGCATATTGCATTAGCATTAGCATATTGCCCCCAACAATCTGGGTCCTCATTTTACCCACCTCGGAAAGATGGAAGGCTGAGTCAACCTTGAGCCAGTGAGATTTGATCTGCTGAGCTAGCAGTCAGCTGAAGTAGCTGCAGTACTGCACTCTAACCACTGCGCCACCTCGGTTTTTACACCGTGAAACCAGATAAACCCATCAGAATTTCCTGATATTTCGTCACTCGTTCCTGATTTATTGAAGACGTGCTCAGTTTAGGCTAACATCCCATAATAACCATGGAGGGTGCACTTAATGGTTTTGTGCAAACCCTGGTGCGCACATGTATCACCTCTCCTGCGGGAGCTGCGTTGGCTGCCGATTTTCTTCCAGGTGCAATCCAAGGTGTTGGTTGTCACCTTTAAAGCCCTTCATGGCTTGGGACCAGGTGATCTGAGGGACCGACTCTTGCCGGTCACATCTACCTGACCCATCAGAGCAGGGAGGCAGAGAATGTTGCGGGTCCCATCTCCAAGGAAGATACACCTGGTGGGATCCAGAAGAAGGGCCTCCTCCGTGGTGGCTCCCTCTCTCTGGAACATCATCCCTCAGGAGATTAGAATGACCCCCAGTCTGACACTCTTCTAGAAGACGCTGAAGACCTGGTTCTGCCAGCGGGCCTGGGGAACCCAGAGCGGGATAGAGCCCATTAAATGGCTTGTGTGATCGGCTGTCGTCAGCATATGGGGTGGGAGGTGATGGGTGATTTTGTTATATTGTGCTATATTAATTTGATTCTTAATCTCTCTGGTCTCTGGGTGTATTTAGTTAAAGATAAACAACTAAAGCAATATGCCACGTGATGTTTCCTTCATCCAGTAATGGGCCCAATTCTTCAGCACAGTTAGGAAGTTGTTATGGTCTGACAGCAGCCTGCGGAGCTGGCAGTGGAGTCAGACAGTGAGGAGGCTGGGGAGGACAATGGGCCAGTCCTGGAGGCTGGGGAAGGCCCAGTCGAGGGCTCTGAGTCGGAGGCAGAGATGGGACCAGGGCCATCTGGGAGCAATGCGCGGACTCCGGAGCATCCAGAGTCGGACAGCAGAGAGGCAGAGGAATAGGAGGAGCCTGTTCCTAGTACACGCTTGCGAAGAGCTGCCAGAAGGCAAGAGCAGCTGAAGCAAAAAGGGCGACTTGGGAGTAAGGCCAGGAGATGATTGGCCCCTCCCAGAAGGCTTAAAAGAGCAGCAACGGCTCTTGGGATCTTTGTAGGAAAACAACGTTGCTATGTTTTGTTTCTTGTCAGCGTCTCTTCCTTCTGAACATTTGCCAAGAAAAGCCTTTGGCAGAGTGCCAAATAAGACAAAGGCTGGTGATAAGGCCGAAGGACTGTTTATGAAGGATTTGTTTTGGAATTAATTTGGACTAAGCTGAGAATGAAGTAATTCTCAGCTGTTCTAATAAAATATGTTTGTTTAGGACCGATTGTGTCTGGTAATAACTACTTGGGTCACAAAAGAAGCTACAATCGGTCAGCCAGACAAACACTTCCTGTAACTAAAGCATTTGTGGTCAATCTCCTACTTCTTCTTGCGATAAGTGACAAGGCAGGTATTAGCTGATTGTTGAGTCTCACAGTGGTTCTATCAAACAGATCCCGGGACAAAATGATTAAGATGCTGAAAACAAATAATCAGCATAAAAATGAATATCTTGCCGAGACTATTATATTTATTCCAAACAATACCGATAAAACTGGGGTGGGGGGGGAAATACTTTGAAGAATTAAATAAAACAATATTAAGATATATTTGGCAAGGGAAAAAAGCAAGGATAAGCTTGAACATGTTGCAAGATTCTAAAAACAGAGGAGGTTTTGGGCTGCCAGACTGGGAGTTGTATTATCAGGCCTTGGTACTTACTTGGGTGAAAGAATGGATTGGTTTGAGACACAAAAGACTATCGACTTTGGATGGATATGATCTCCAATTGGGCTGGCATTCTTTTTTATGGTACGGAAAAAAAACAAAATATTTTTATTTATTTTTATTTTTTATTTACTTATTTCATCAAGCATGTATTTTATGACAGACACAAGTGTAAACATAATTATAAATACATGAAAAGGATAGGAATAAAAGAAAACATTAGGACAGGGACGGAAGGCACGCTGGTGCGCTTATGAATGCCCCTTACAGACCTCTTAGGAATGGGGTGAGGTCAACAGTAGACAGTCTAAGGTTAAAGTTTTAGGGGTTTGGGGAAGAAACCACAGAGTCAGGTAGTGCATTCCAGGCATTTACACCTCCGTTACTGAAGTCATACATAGTTATTCCCAAAGACATTACATTAGAAATGCATTATTGCCCTCCCCAGACTCTAGAGGCTTTCCTCGAGCCTCTGAGAGAGCGAAAATGGCCTCCCATGGGCTCCGGGCCTGTTTCCAGACTTCCAGAACTTCCGGGAGGCCCTTTTTTTTGCCCTCCCAGAGCCTCCACATGGGCCCTGCACTTACCAGGCATCCAAAACGGGCTGCGTGGAGACTCCTGGAAGGGGCAGGGTGGAGTGGGCATGGTCAGCCAGTCCTTTCAACAACCGGTTCGGCAAACCAGATTAAGGAAAAGAAATTTGCCATCTGAAAGCCGACAAGCCACACGCTGAAGACCAGCTGGCCAGCAGGAAGGCAGTGCAATTCTACAGTCTCCCCAAAACTAGCACATCTCTTGTTGCTTGAAACTTGAAGACTCAAGACAGCCCTCACCTCCCGCTGCTCAGGCTCGGAGCTGTAAACCGCATCCAGAAAGCACTGCAATGGAGAGAAGCAGCTGGTGTCAACCTACCTTTGCTGTCCATTGCAGCTAGCAATCGGTCAGCTGGACCTCCGTGCCACGTTGGATTGTCAAGGATGCCTCTCCATTAAAATGGGCCCAGTCAGTCGCCGCCGTCCCCCTTCCCGCTGGGCTGGTGAGGAGGAGGAAGGGAGGCACTCGCAGTGGTGAAGATGTTGCAAGTGGGGAAGCTCGACACCCCTCAGGAGCCATGAAGCACTCCCCGCCCCTCTGACATCCACCGAGCAGCGCTCTCCTGAGGGCCACCCGCCCACACTCCCTTCCACCTTGGGACTCCATCGAGTCCATAACTAGGGGATGTGCCACTTCCAGGCTAGTCCAGCCAGCAATCTCCTGTGTGTTCCCCTCGCAGGCCAGGCCAGCTTCAAGAAACACCCGGGAAGAGATCCAATGCTGCAATCTCCCACACCCTCCCCTCGTAGGCCAGGCCGGCTTTGCAAAAAACCTGGGAAGAGCTCTGATGTCATGATCTCCCGCACGCTCCCCTCATAGGCCAGGCCAGCTTTGGGAAATAGCCGGGAAGGCTCTGATACTGTGATCTTCCACATGCTCCACTTGCAGGCCAGGCTGGCTTCGGGAAAAACCTGGGAAAAGCTCCGATGCTGCGGTCTCCCACATGCTCCATGCACATCAATCCACCCACTGCCAGTATCACCCCTTTGCCAGCTCACCCTCCCCCATCCACCTGCCACCTGCACCCTTCAGCCTTACCTTTGCAAGCAGCAGTGAGCAGAAGTCAGTGGGGGGTTTGCTACTGGTTCTCCCCAGTTCGGGCGAACCTGTAGCGGTGGCAGCGGCTCTGTCCACCTGCCTGGATCCTTCTGCACATACGCAGAAGCAACACATGCATGCCCACAAACCGGTAGCGATGGGTTTTGAGACCCGCCCCTGGCAGAAGTTCATGGACAGCGATGAGCAGAAATACACATACATGCAGCTAGATTCTGCAATGTATATATAAGGCCGACGGCTGGAGGAGGGGTGATGAGGGTGGTGGGAAAAGCCAGCCACGCAAGGAGTGGCTGGGAGGTGAGGGGTGGGGCTTAATCCCACCACTGCGTGGGCCAGATACATTGTTTTGGCAGGCCGTATCCGGCCCGCGGGCCGTAGTTTGAGGACCCCTGCTGTATGCAATGAAATTTCATTTTAATGTATGCCGATTGGTGTACGTTCAAAGTGGCAATAAAGTTATTGCTTGCTTTTTTTGCTTTGTTTTTTTAATTTATATGCCACCCTTCTCCGGAGACTCAGGGCGGCTTACAATGCGCTAAACAATAGCCTTCATACTTTTCTATATTTATACAAAGTCAGCTTATTGCCCCCACAATCTGGGTCCTCATTTTACCTACCTTTGAAAGGATGGAAGGCTGAGTCAACCTTGAGCCTGGCAAGATTCGAACTTGCAGTAATTGCAAGCAGCAGTTGTTAATAACAGTGCTTAGTCCACTGTACTACAGGCTCTGTAGTACAGTGGACTACAGTACATTGAAAGTCTACTTCTGATGGACTAGCTCTGCTTGACACTACTCCATTAATCCACTTGCAATAGCCCCTTCATAGCTTGCTAGTAGATTAATAGGCCAGGCCCTCCCTTCACTGCTGAAAAGGTTGTGCAAGAGAAGCACACGGAGAACCCATATCTTCCTGAGTGTTGTGTCACACAAAGAATCTGAAACTGTGTTCCACGCTGGAAACTCCCTGGGAAGCTATGCTTGGCATTAGTTGTTTGGCTCTATCAAGGTTTCTATGTTGTGATAATATATTTAAGTGGATGCGAAAATGAAACTAAAAATAGATACACAACCAAGAGAGATGTGTAAAAAGGGTGTGTCGGTAGAAAAACCTGGTTCTGGCCCATCATTATGGTATCTGTCACATGGCCATAGAACAAAAGTCAAGTCAATTAATCAGAATACAGCTGGAAGGGACCTTGGAGGTCTTCTAGTCCAACCCTTTGCTCAAGCAGTAGATCATATACCATTTCAGACAGATGGTTGTCCAGTCTCTTCTTAAAAAAACTCCAGTGAGGGAGCACCCACAACGTCTGGTGGCAAGCAGTTCCACTGGTTAATTGTCATCAGATCCAAATCCCTACCCAAGCAGGAGACCCTGCACCATTTCTGACAAATGTCCAATCTCTTCTTGAAAGCTTCCAGTGATGAAGCTCCCACAACTTCTGAAGGCAACTTCTGTTCCATGGGTTGATCGTTCTCACTGTCAGAAAATTCCTCCTTATTTCCAGAATCTCTCCTTGATCAGTTTCCATCCATTATTCCTTGTCTGGCCTTTGGGTGCTTTGGAGAATAGCTTGACCCCCTTCCTCCTCTCTGTGGCAGCCCCTCAAATATTGGAAGGCTGCTATCGTGTCTCCCCTGGTCCTTCTCTTCACTAGACTAGCCATGCCCAGTTCCTGCAACCGTTCTTCATATGTTTTAGTCTCCAGTCCCCTCATCATCCTGGTTGCTCTTCTCTGCACTCTTTTTGGAGTCTCAACATCTTTTTTATAGTATGGTCTGTGGCTTCCAAAGCTGACAACCAAAACTGGATGTAGTATTCTAGGCGTGGTTTTACTAAGGCTTTATATTGGATTGCCATAAATTGGAGTGTATGTGTTTTAACGTTTTAATGTTTTCTTTTAACTTTTGTATGGGATATTGTTGCATTGTTTTATTCTCTGTTGTAAACTGCCCAGAGTCCCTCGGGAGTTGGGTGGCATAGAAATGCGACAAAATTAAATAAATAAATAAATAAATAAATAAATAGAACGGTATTAGTATCTCACTTGATCACTGTTAGGAAGTTTCTCCTGAATTCCAGGTTGCTTCTCTCCTTGATTAGTTTCCATCCATTGTTTCTTGTCCTGCCTTCAGGTGCTTTGGAGAATAGGTTGACCCAGGGGTGAAATCCGGCAGGTTCTTACAGGTTCTGGAGAACCGGTAGCAGAAATTTTGAGTAGTTCGGAGAACCGGCAAATACTACCTCTGGCTGGCCCCAGAGTGGGGTGGGAATGGAGATTTTGCAATATCCTTCCCCCAGGAGTGGGGAGGGAATGGGGATTTTGCAGTATCCTTCCCCTGGAGTGGGATGGGAATGCGGATTTTGCAGTATCCTTTCCCTGCCATGCCTACCAAGCCACGCCTACCAAGCCACACCATGCCCACCAAGCCATGTCCATAGAACCGGTAGTAAAAAAAAAAATGGATTTCACCACTGGGTTGAGCCCCTCTTCTCTGTGACAGTCCCTCAAATATTGGAAGATGCTATCATGTCACCCCTAATCGGTGTTTTCTGTAGACTAACCAAACCCAATTCTTCATGTTTTTCATATGCTCTTCTTTGCACTTTTTCCTAAGTCTCAACATCTTTTTTTTTTTGTAATGTAGTGACCAAATCTGGATGCAGGATTCTAGGTGTGGTCTTACTAAGGCTTTATAAAGCGGTACTAATACTTCATGAAGTCTCCAGGGAGATTTTCCATCACTCAGGTCATGGTTATCCCAAAGGTGTCTTATTCCAAAGGCAATTGGACTGTTCTGGTGTTTTCTTTGAAAACAATTTTGCTTCTCATGCAAGAAACTGAGTTGGAACGGGAAACACCCCAAAAAGTCCAGTTGCCTTTTGAGGAAAAAACACACCTTTGGGCCGAGTCAAGCTGTCTGTCGCAGAGGCCATCCGGATGAGTCTGAACAGTGATCTAAAAGGGCTTTAATTCCCCAAACAGGAAATGTGTTGGATAGGAAAAAGCCACACCAGAAGAAAAATAATGGAGATCGAAGAAAAACAAGAAACGCAAGACCAAATGCAATGCTCTCTACATGGGGCTCCCCTTGAAAAGCACCCGGAGGCTCGAACTGGTCCAGAATGCGGCCGCATGGGTGGTTATGGGCGCAACTCATTGTGCCCACATGACACCCCTCCTGTGCGAGCTGCACTGGCTCCCAGTGGTCTTCCGGGTGCGATTCAAGGTGTTGGTTACCACCTTTAAAGCGCTCCATGGCATTGGACCTGGGTACCTTCGAGACCGTCTTCTGCCACCAGTAGCCTCCCACCGGCCAGTTTGCTCCCACAGAGAGGGTCTCCTCAGGGTGCCATCGGCCAAGTCATGTCGGCTGGCGACACCCAGGGGGAGGGCCTTCTCTGTGGGAGCCCCAGCCCTGTGGAATGAACTGCCCCCGGAAATACGCAAGATTTCTGATCTCCATGTGTTTCGCTGTGCCCTCAAAACCATGTTGTTCCGCCAGGCTGGGCTATCAATGCAAAGATTTTAATTGGTTTTAAATGGGATTTTAAATTTGGGCTTTTATAAATTGGGCCTATTATTTAATAATTTTAATTATTTTTTTAAATTTTGTCTGTCTTTGTGTTTTTAATTAGGCTGTGTTTTAAATGAGTCCTTCGGGAGAAGGGCGGTATAGAAATAAAATTAATAATAATAATAATAACCAAATGACAAGTATAAAGATGGTTGAAAGGCTTCACGATGCTCTCCATCACCAAGCATGGTGATGAATATTGAACAGAACCAATGATTCAACCATTTCTTTGTCCACCCACAGGATCTCACTTAGCTAGGCATGATGAGAATTGTAGTCAAACATTTTCACTCGGGACCAATGTTCCTGGATTCATTCAAGAACTCATCTATCAAGGGTTCTTGATCTTAAAAGCTCATATTATCTCTAGAACTGGTGGCCCGCCGGTCGGATGCCCCACCCACAGGCCACACCCCACCGCAACTCCGCGAATGGGGAAAATATTGCGAAACATCACATGACATCAATGTGACGCGGCGAGTTTGACACCCGTATTCTAGAGCAATGTTTCTCGACCTTACAACTTTAAGATATGTGGACTTTGATTCCCAGAATTCCCTAGATAGCAAGGTCACATATCTTAAAGTTGGCATGGCTGAGAAACACAGCTCTAGAGGTGGGGGGTCTCCATACTTGGGAACTGTAAAACCTGTAGACTTCAACTCCCAAAATTCCTCAGAGAATAGAATAGAATAGAATAGAATAGAATAGAATAGAATAGAATAGAATAGAATAGGGAACGGAACGGAACGGAACGGAACGGAACGGAACGGAACGGAACGGAACGGAACGGAACGGAACGGAACAGAACAGAACAGAACAGAATAGAATAGAATAGAATAGAATAGAATAACAGAGTTGGAAGGGACCTTGGAGGTCTTCTAGTCCAACCCCCTGCTCATTCCTATTTATGACGGTGACAGTGTCCTGTGGTCACGTGATCCCCTTTTGTGACCAGCAAAATCAATGGGGAAACCAGATTCACTGAACAACCGTGTTCTTAATTTAACAACCGCAGCGATTTACTTAACAACTTCGGCAAGGAAAGTCATGAAATGGGACAAACCTCACCGAACAAATTTCTCACTTAGTGACATCAAGTGTGAGCTCAGTTGTGGTCGTAAGTCGAGGACTACCTGTACTGCATGACGTGAACCTTTGACCTGATTTAGAACACTCAGGTTGACATGGCTGAAGAAATTTTAAGCCGATAATTACCATGAACAAAGAACGTCACAAAGAATCTTCAATATTTTAAATAAGGAAAAAAGTGCATTACTTTGCCAAGTAGTAGAAAGTTCAGAGTTTAGCTGTTTTCCTTTACAATTGGTTTTTGTGAAGTTTCAACATTCAAGATCTCATGAAGTTGGCAGGTTGATTCTCACATTCCTGCAGTACAGGAAAACAATGTTAATGATCTGGGGAACTCGGGCATCTGGGAACAGGTATGGGAAGTCAGCATTCAAGTTTTTCCAGAAGCATTTATTGCAAATCTACTTAGGCAGGCAGGAGCTGGCAAGCAAGCAACACTTAACAGTTGTGTTGTAGGTAAAATGTTCCTAAAGTAATTGGATTAACGTATGTTCCTATGAGGGTTCCTTGGTGCTCTCTGAGCTTAGTGGTTTTCTTGCAGAGGTTTCGTAACCCAACTAGGTAACATCAACAGGATGTAAGAAGGAAGAGGGGTTTATGGAGAGGAGGAGGAGGAGGAGGAGGAGGAGGAGGAGGAGGAGGAGGAGGAGGAGGAGGAGGAGGAGGAGGAGGAGGAGGAGGACGACTGTAGGTCCTTGGTGCTCTCTGAGCTTGGTGGTTTTCTTGCAGAGGTTTCATTACCCAACTAGGAAACATCATTAGTGCTAGGAGTGTGGTTTGCTCTCAATTTATTTTCTGGCGGCTTGTCCTATCAGTGTTGGTGGGTTAGAGTTCCTTATTAGCTACTGAGTAGTAACCATTCCCTAACAGCCTCTCACTATTAGCACTGATGATGTTATCTATTTTGGGTCATGAAACATCTGCAAGAAAACAACCAAGCTCAGAGAGCACACCAACGACCCCACAGACCACCGCCTCCTCCTCCTCCTCCATCTCCTCCTCCTCCTCCTCCTCCTTCTCTCCACAAACCCACTTCTTTCTAGCACTGATGATGTTCCCTAGTTGGGTCATGAAACATCTGAAAACAAACAACCAAGCTCAGAGAGCACACCAACGACCCTACAGACCTCCTCCTCCTCTTCCTCCTCCACCTCCTCCTCCTCTTTCTCCTCTCCTCTTCCTCCTCCTGTCCGCAAACCCACTTTTTTCTAGCACAACAATTTTATCTAGCTTGGTAATATACTTGATACTTAATATACTTGATACTTCACGAGAAGAGTCCTCCACTCCTCTGCTCGCAACAGAATACCTAATGCCACCAGACTTGTAATTTTGGGCTTAGACAACTTAGAACTATGCCGCCTTCAGTCTGACCTAAGCATAGTACATAAAATTATCTGCTACAATGTCCTACTGTCAATGACTACTTCAGCTTCAACCCAACAACATACAAGAGCACACAATAGATACAAACTCAAGGTAAACTGCTCCAAACTCGATTGCAGAAAAGACGACTTCAGCAACAGAGTGGTCAATGCCTGGAATGCACTACCTGACTCTGTGGTTTCTTCCCCAAACCCCCAAAACTTTAACCTTAAACTGTCTACTGTCGACCTCACCCCATTCCTAAGAGGTCTGTAAGGGGTGTGCATAAGTGCACCAATATGCTACCGTCCTAATCCTTTTTACTCTTATCCATTTCATGCATTCATAATCATGCTTATACTTATATCTGTTATCTAATACATGCTTGACAAATAAATAAAAAAATAAAATAAATAAAAAAAACTTCTGCAAGAAAACAACCAAGGACCTTGTCAGCACTTCAACCTGCATTTATTCTAGTGCTGACGTAAGAAGAAGAGGGGGCAGCTGGCAAGAGGACGCTTGACTTCTCACCTACTTATTTTCCTGAAGATAATATCCCCTAGGAGATGAGATGGGAGGGGGGACATTCCTGGGAGCTGAAATAGTAGATATGGGGAGAATGATTTGGAAGATGGCCAATGAGATGCAGAGAATTGGGGAACGGAAAAGGAAGGTTTGGGGTCAGGAAGTCAGTGTTGGCTACACCACTATCGGGGACAGATTGTCATGCTTAATAAAATGAAAGATTTCGTCAAAGACTATTCGTTTGGAAATGCAATTTATTTTATTTGAAATGACATCGAAACCTGACAGGCCTCTCATTTGAACCCGGAGTTTCAAATATTCGCTTCTATCACTGTGTTCTTATCCTCTTCTGGATTGTGGTAGCTTCAACATTGTAGATCCTCAAGCAACGATCAGAAAGCCATTTGTCTGTGATGGTCTGAGAATTCCTGCTTCTGGCAGAGGATTTGAACCAGAAGACTATCCATGGCCCCTACCCTAGAATTCTATCACAGTTCTGTGAAATCCACAAAAGAGGAGAAATATAATCATAAGGGTGACCTCCTGACTTCTAATTGGCAGTTTTGGAACCAAATGAGGTTATTTCATCTACACCCATCATCCTAATGACATTATTACATCTACACCCATCATCCTGAACACTTTGGTGGAGGAGGAGATGAATCACAGCTGTCTTAAAGCGTCCTTATTTAACTTCACACTTTCTAGTTTACACAACACATTTAACCAGGTTGCTTACAAAGTCACATGACTGAATTTACTGACCTTGGATGGATGGAAGGCTGAGTCAACATTAAATAACAGAATAACAGAGTTGGAAGGAACCTTGTAGGTCATCTAGTCCAGTCCCTCTACTCAAGCAGGAGACCCTACACCATTTCTGACAAATGTCCAATCTCTTCTTGAAAGCCTCCAGTGATGAAGCTCCCACAACTTCTGAAGGCAACTTCTGTTCCATGGGTTGATGGTTCTGACTGTCAGAAAATTCCTCCTTATTTCCAGAATCTCTCCTTGATCAGTTTCCATCCATTATTCCTTGTCTGGCCTTTGGGTGCTTTGGAAAATAGCTTGACCCCCTTCCTCCTCTCTGTGGCAGCCCCTCAAATATTGGAAGATGCTATCGTGTCTCCCCAGGTCCTTCTCTTCACTAGACTAGCCATGCCCAGTTCCTGCAACCGTTCATCGTATGTTTTAGCCTCTAGGCCCATAATCATCTTAGTTGCTCTTCTCTGCCCTTTTTCTAGTCTCAACGTCTTTTTTATAGTGTGGTGACCAAAACTGGATGCAGTACTCTAGGTGTAGTCTTACTGTAGCTTTATAGAGTGGTATTAGTACCTCACGTGATTGTGAGGGATCTCACGAAGAACGATGGTTCGTTGAGGGCGCTTCCAAGAAAAGGTCAGCACGCAAGGATGCAATCAAATTAAGTCTTTATTTAGAAGTAAAAGCAGAGTAAAATAAGGTCCCAGGCATGGAGGCATCCATGCCTGGATTGAGTCCATGGCTCAGTCCCATAGGAGAGTAGAACAAGAGCAGGGGAAAGGGGAAAAAGCAAAAGGCAAAAGGCAGAGAGCAGCCCCTGTGCAGGGGTGCTTATAGGGGCCCCTGGCCCCTCCCTTACAAGGTGTGTGAGGGGGCCGGAGGGCCATTAACTTTCCCCAATGGGGCTGCAGGGGCTGGAGTCCCTTGACCCACCAGTGGGATCAAAGGTGCCTCTTTGCCCCCATCTGGTGGCCTTTGAAGAGACTGCCATGGCTGGCACAAAACACCTAACAGTGATCTTGATTGGATCCCTCTGTTAATGCAATTTAAGATTGCATTGGCTTTTTTGGCTGCCGCTGCACACGGCTGGCACATATTTAACTGGTTGTCCACTAAGACTCCAAGATCCCTCTCACAGTCACTGCTATTAAGAAACCTGGTTTCACTCAGTCTATATGTGTATTTTTGGTTTTTGTTGCCTAAGTGCAAGACTTTACTTTTCTCTACATTGAATTTCATTTTGTTAGATAGGGCCCAGTGTTCAAGTCCATCAAGATTCATCTGGATCTTGAGCTAGAGTGTTGGCTCTTCCTGCCAGCTTAGTATCATCCACAAATTTAGCATAGTACATAAAATTATCTGCCACAATGTCCTTCCTGTCAAAGACTACTTCAGCTTCAACCACAACAATACACGAGCAAATAATAGATACAAACTCGCGGTAACTCACGCTCCAAACTCAATTGCAGAAAATACGACTTCATACTTTTACCTGTTATCTTATATATGCTTGACAAATAAACTTATGATTATGATTATGAAACTTGGTAAGTTCCCCTTCTATTCCCTCATCTAAGTCATTTATGAAGAGTCCTGGGCCTAAGACAGAACCTTGTGGTACCCCACTGCTGACTTCCCTCCATGTAGACGTAGTACCATTAAGGACTATCATTGGGTATGATTTCTCAGCCAGGTACAAATCCATCTGATGGAGATTGGTGATGGTGATTGAACTGATGAGGATCGAACACCTGGCAGTCAGCAGAATTAGCCTGCAATTCAGCATTCTAACCACCGCAACACCATGGCACAGATTGGCTTCACCTTGGCAAAAGAGTGAAATAAAGCTGTGTCTTCTTTCCTTATTCAATCAACCTATATGCTGAATATATATATATTTGTTTTCGTAGATTTTCACGGGTAGAGGTATGCAGGTTTTGGTGTATTCGGGTCTTTTCCCGTGTAAGATTGAGAGTATCTTGGCGACGTTTCAACGAGGTCTCACTCGTCATTTTATATATATTTGTTTTCTGAGGTTTTCGCGGGTATTTGTATGTAGGTCTTTGGTTATTCGGGTTTTCTCCCGCGTAAAATTGGAAGCACCTTGGCGACATTTCGACGAAGTCTCATTCGTCATCTTCAGGTTGGTGTCTTCGGCCTTCTACTTCTAGAAGCACAAGGCCGAAGACACCAACCTGAAGATGACGAATGAGACGAAGTCTCATTCGTCATCTTCAGGCTGGTGTTCTCGGCTTCGTGCTTCCAGGAGCAATGTGAGATCGCAGCTGTCTCTTCCTTTTAACTGCTAGTGGGGGTGTGTGCTGATTGGGTGGGAACTTGGCTGTGTTCTGATTGGGTGGAGGTGTGTTCTGATTGGTTAGGGGCTTGGCTGTGCTCTGATTGGCATACCTCTACCCGTGAAAATCTACGAAAACAATATATATATATTCAGCATATAGGTGATTGAATAAGGAAAGAAGACACAGCTTTATTTCACTCTTTTGCTTCTAGAAGCACAAGGCCGAAGACACCAACCTGAAGATGACGAATGAGACTTTGTCGAAACGTCGCCAAGGTACTTCCAATTTTACGCGGGAGAAAACCCAAATAACCAAAGACCTACAGATATATATATATATATATATATATATATATATATATATATATATATATATATATATATATATATATATATATGTAGGTCTTTGGTTATTCGGGTCTTCTCCCACGTAAAATTGGAAGTGTCTTGGCGACGTTTCGACGAAGTCTCATTCGTCATCTTCAGGCTGGTGTTCTCGGCTTCGTGCTTCCAGGAGCAATGTGAGATCGCAGCTGTCTCTTCCTTTTAACTGCTAGTGGGGGTGTGTGCTGATTGGGTGGGAACTTGGCTGTGTTCTGATTGGGTGGAGGTGTGTTCTGATTGGTTAGGGGCTTGGCTGTGCTCTGATTGGATGGGGGTTGGTTGTGCTCTGATTGGCTGGGGATGTGTTCTGTTTGGGTGGGGCTTGGTTAGATAGATAGATAGATAGATAGATAGATAGATAGATAGATAGATAGATGATAGATGAAAACAGGATTCAAAGATGATTGTGGCTTTAAAATTAGAAGACGATACAATAACCTATGCTAGGCTAGTGATACTGTTAGTGATCTGCAAGCTCTAGTAATGTCACAGAATACAGTGAAAAAAATAAGACTAAGGTTAAGTGAAAAGGTGACTGTCTAATGGCAAGAGAGCCAGTCTGGTGCTTTGGTTAACCTGGTTAGAAAAGGGAAGGTTCAAGTCCCAGTTCAAGTTCTGCCTTCGGCATAAAGCCAGATGGATGACTTTGTCATATTAGAAAGTAGACATTATATTTTAATCTGGAGGCTCTGAACTGAACAAAGAAGAAATTTCCTGAGAGTTAGAACAATTAATCAGTGGAACGACTTGCCTCTAGGAGTTGTTAATGCTCCCACACTGGAAGTTTTTGAGAAGAGATTGGACAACCATTTCTCTGAGATGGTATATGGAATTTCATGCCTGAGCAGGGGGTTGGACTAGATGACCTCCAAGGTCCCTTCCAGCTCCTATTCTATTCTATTCTATTCTATTCTATTCCATTCCATTCCATTCCATTCCCTCTTCATTCTATTCTATTCTATTCTATTCTATTCTATTCTATTCTATTCTATTCTATTCTCTACTCTACTCTACTCTACTCTACTCTACTCTACTCTACTCTACTCTACTCTACTCTACTCTACTCCATTCCATTCCATTCCATTCCGTATTTTATTGTTCTGTTCTGTTCTGCTCTGCTCTGCTCTGTTCTATTATTATTATTATTATTATTATTATTATTATTATTATTATTATTATTATTTCTATTTCTATTATTTCTGTTTCTATTCTTTGTACAGCTTGGGTGTGAAAGCTGTGTTAAATCCTTCTGGGCTATCCAGTCCCTGGAATTTAACATTAAGAAAGGTGAATCTTATAGGTATGGGCACTTGAATTAATTTCTCTGATCTTGTAACTTTGAACGGTCACTAAAATGAACTGTTGTAAGTCAAGGACGGTCTGGAAACGGCTCCAGATTGCATATTTCGAGCTAAGAAGGAGCACAGAGCATGCTCAGAAGGCAAAAATGATCAGGTGTTCAGAAAGAGGTGAATTACTAATTACCAATTACGATCTTCAACAGGTCAACTCAGTCACGTCTTATTTGTACTCAGTTGTGCAAGCGGACCAAAGCTCCTTATTCCAACACTCCACCTAGTGGCTGCTTGTGACCTGAAAGTTGTCACCATTTGAAACCTCAACTTAGAGGGAAGTTCTTCAGGAAGTATTTAAACTTCCTAAAGGACCATTTATACAGATTAAGAGAGTTGGAAGGGACCTTGTACATCATCTAGTCCAATCCCCCGCCCAAGCAGGAGACCCTACACCATTTCTGGCAGATGGCAGTCCAGTCTCTTCTTGAAAGCCTCCAGTGATGAAGCTCCCACAACTTCTGAAGGCAACTTCTGTTCCATGGGTTGATTGTTCTCACTGTCAGAAAAATTATCCTTAATTGTTTTTATTGGGTATAACTACGGATTGTACAGTATTAGAGACTAAATTGATTTTGAATCTAATATCAGCAGCTAGGCTGTTGATAGCGCAATACTGGAAGAAGGACTCTGCCTACTATTGAAGAGTGGATATTGAAAGTAACGAACCTAGCAGAAGTGGCGAAAATCTCAGTGTACTTGAAGGACTATACACAAGAAAGATACATATCGGAATGGAGAAGATGGATTGACTATATTCAAAATAAGTATCAGACAAGAAAATATCAAATAGCTTATGAATGAATGTTAAATTTTAGAAGTATTACGTTATCTATAGTGGCGTTAAGGTTTCAGGGGGGGATTTGGTAGTTCAAGGATAGTTAGGTTAATTTAGCTTATGATTGTTAATTGAAATACTCTGTATTTTGCTCTGGGAAGTCTGGGAGGGAGGGTGGGATGGGGGGAAGAGGTGGAGGGGTGGGGGAGGGAAAAAGGGTGGGGGGAATACTGGGGGAAATTTTTTTTATAAAACTTTTCAATAAAAAAATAAATAAATAAATTAGATTAAAAAGAAAGAAAGAAAAATTCTCCTTATTTCAGGGTGGATCTCTCCTTGATCAGTTTCCATCCATTATTCCTTGTCTGGCCTTCAGGGGCTTTGGAAAACAGGTTGACCCCCTTCCTTCTCTCTGGGGCAGCCCCTCAAGTATTGGAAGACTGCTATCATGTCTCCCCTAGTCCTTCTTTTCATTAAACTAGACATACCCAGTTCCTGCAACCACTCATTGTATGTTTTAGTCTCCAGTCCCCTAATCATCTTGGTAGCTCTTCTCTGTACTCTTTCTAGAGTCTCAACATCTTTTTTACATCGTGGCAACCAAAACGATGCAGTATTCCAAGCGTGGTCTTACTAAGGCTTTATAGAGTGGTATCAGTACCTCCCTTGATCTTGATTGTTGTCAAGTTTCGAGGTCGTCTCAAATAAATTGCATTTCAAACAAAGTCTTTGATGAAAAACTCCCATTTATTACGCACAACATTCTAACTCCGACTCCATTGTAGCCAACACTGACTTCCTGACCCAAAAGCCCCACTTTCCTTTCCCCACTCCTCTGCACTCATTGGCCATCTTCCAAGTCACTCTACCCCTAATCTACTGCTCCAGCTCAAAGGAATTTCCCCCCTCCCATCCCATCTCCTAGGGGATATTATCTCCAGGGAAAATAAGTAGGTGAAAAGTCAAACGTCCCTTTCCAGACGCCTCCGCTTCTCCTTCTTATGTCAGCACTAGAGTAAATGCAGCTTGAAGTGCTGACAATTGTATCCCTCTGTTAATGCAATTTAGGATTGCCTTGGCTTTTTTGGCTGCCACTGCACATGGTTGGCTCATTCAGACCTCTTAAAGTTGTCAAGGTTGAGAAACATTGTTTAACTCCACAGCATGGACCAATGATGTTGCTCACACATTGCCCCAGGTGGCAAACCAGCCAGCTATTTAGAATCTAAATCAGAATAGAGAAGGAAGGGACCTTGGAGGTCTTCTAGTCCAGCCCCTTGCCCAAGCAGTAGATCCTATACCATTTCAGACTGATGGTTCTCTTCTTTAAAAATCTCTTCTTTAAAAATCCTCCAGTGATGAAGCACCCACAACTTCTGGTGGCAAGCTGTTCCACTGCTTAATTGCCCTCACTGTTAGGAAGTTTCTCCTCAATTCCAAGTTGCTTCTCTCCTTGATGAGTTTCCATCCATTGTTTCTTCTCCTGCCTTCTGGTGCTTTCGAAAATAAGTTGACCCTCTTCTTTGTGGCAGCCCCTCAAATACTGGAAGACTGCTATCATGTCCACCTAGTCCTTCTTTTCTCTAGAGTAGCCAAACCCAAATCTGCAACAGTTCTTCCTATGTTTTAATCACCAGGCCTTTAATATAGTCTATTAAATATAATTATAGTCTAACGTGGTGTGATGCAAATTCCATTCCCACCATTCATTCCTGGATCCATGCATTTCGAAAACCTACACATTCTCCTTGATAAACTATAGATAACCATGGGCAAGTCAAGGCTATATCTAGATTTCATCTGAAGACTTTCCAGTGAGAACATAGTAATATAACCATATTAACTGTACAAAATGCAATTTTTCACTGTTAAAAAAATTCGGAGGTTGGACTTCCTGTTTGCTGCTGGCCGCCGCCAGACGTTCCTTTGGGATCGTCAGCTTCCACTGCCTGTCAGAGCCGCCTTCACAACGGAACGGCGGCTCGAAAAAACTCCGTTTCCATGAGGAAACGGAGATAGAGCCGGCAGGGGTGGGTAGAACTCTCTGCAGAGTCCCAAAAGTTTTTCTTTTACTTTTGGGACGGAGCGGATGAGATGCCCCATATCCCCAGCCGTTGCTCCGGGCTTTGGGAGACCTCTGCTAATGCAGAGCCAGGCGTCAAGAGCAAGCCTGTGAATCTAACAGATTACTCAAAGAAAATGTGAGCTGGATCTGTAATACTGAACCGCAAGTATTTTACTTATCTTTTAAAAAAATTACTTAAGAGAAAAGACGAAAGGAAAGGGGGGGGGAAAGCCTTTTAAAATGGCGCTTGCAGCAGCTGGAGAAGAGGCAGAAAGGAAAAGTCCTTCCGTTTTCTATTATTACAATGTAGCGGAATAAATACCACTGGTTACATTTGTAGACAAAACTTCGCTCCTGTGTTTTTCTTTTCTTTTTTTTCCTGAAGACTTGATATTGTTGTTGATTGGAAAGAAGTTTTTTCTCTTGTTTTTTCTTTTCTTTTCTTTTTAACAAAGCCTGCCTGGGCGGAAACATGGCACTGAGATTTACAAAGTCAGATAAACAAGTAAGGGGGGGGGGGATTCCACCAACAATTTAAAGGAACAAGTTTTAACTCTTCAGTCTCAGAAACCTGATTTTAATATAATAGAATTTCTCTTAGAGGAGATTGAAAGAAGGGATGAGATTGTGAATCAGCATCTTGAAAAATTTAAGCAGGAAATTAAAGAATTGGTAAAATCTAAGTTTGATTTTTTGGAGCGAAAAGTTTTAAAAGTGGTTAATGGATTTTCAGAATTTATGATACGGTTGGATACAAATACTAATTTACTAGAGTCTAAAATGGATGAAATTCAAGATAAATTGGACAATAGAATTCAAAAAATTGAAAATGATTTGATAAACACTCAGGATAATAGCTCAAAAGAAAAACCTAAAATGGATGCTGACCAAAAGTCTGGTAATGTAGAAAATCTGCAACAGAGGATTGAACAAGAGGTTCTAATGGTACAATATAATTTTACAGAATATGCGATAAGACTGCGAGGTTTGCAGGAAAATAATAGAGATGATTTAAGGAAAATATCTTCTGAATTTCTAGCTGGGATTCTAAAGGTTCAACCTGATGAAGTGTTTAGTAGGATTGACAGAGTTTTCAGAATAAATTCCTGGATTGCTAAGCAAAGGCAACTGCCTAGAGATGTGGTGATTTATTTTACGGACAAGGAAATTAGGAATAATATTGTGCAAAATTCCTTCAATTCTAATTTGCAATTGTATGGAAGAAAGATATGGATCTACAAGGAACTCCCACCTAAGATATTAACAGAAAGGAAGAAATTTGGTTTTCTGGTGTCTGAGTTAAAAAAGAGAAATATTCCATATAGGTGGAACGCCCCAGTTGGTATTATACTGAGACATCAAGGAGAAAGATATCAGTTAAATACTATTGAAAGAGCGGAAGAATTTTATCAAAATAGGTTGAACATGAATTTAACATCTTCAGGTATAATACAGGATAAGCAGAAGGAGCTGGAAATAAAGGGAAAATATCGAATTACAGAGACTGTACCAGATAAATTGCCTTTGGATTTATCGGATACCCCAGCTGGATTATCTATAAATTTGAGAGAAGTGCCATCTGATTTTAATGTGATGACTTATCAAGGCAAGGATAAGCATGGAAACCAATTAGAGGATATACAAGGGATAAAAAAGAAACATGAGACACAAAAACAAAATCAACAAGACCAATCTACAAAGCAGAATGAAAACCGACCAGTTGACATACAATCAGAAAGGAAACCAGGATGGAAGTCAAACCCACAAAAAGAAAACAAAAAAAGAAATAGGTTGTACAAAAATAGAAATTTTTAACCCAAGCAACAGTGAAGCCAGTGACTTTAAAATATGAATGATTATGTGAAAACATAGAGAAGGCGACATATTGGTCAATATTATCCTGAGGATAGTAGCAGATCTCTGCATTGCCGTAATTTTGGGACGTGGAAAGAGCCTCAAACTGATGGATTTGAATTATCTACTTTGAAATTTCTTTTTGTGTTGATAAATATATTATAATTATCTTGAATCATAAGGCAAGAGAATCATGCTGGGGCATGCAGAAGATCCGGTTGTTACCCACTACGATGATGGAAATTAATAATCCTGATGAAACCCACAATTATTATTATATGGAATATAATTATAATGTCACTCGGGTGGTTGTTTTTACTTTTATACATATAAGAAGATATTTACTACTGATGGGGGCAGATATGATTGAAGATCTTGAATAAACTGTTGCATCAGCAAGCTATGTTACCCTATTATGGATGTTGGTTTTAACAATCCAGTGGAAAGACCTCAAAGAAGATATTATATGGACTATAAAATTAAAGTTATTGTCTTTTCTTTTCTTTTTTTTATTTAGATATAATGGAATATATATATATATATTTTTAAGTAGTGTGGGCAGTGAATTAAAGATATTAAGAATTGTTGTGTATGGTAAATTTGCAGGACAGTGGGTGAATAAGCTAGCTACAGACTGATTAGTTTAAGAAAAGGGATTTTTAAGTGATACATTTAGGGGAGTGGAGGAAATGGATAGAGTGGAATAAATGTTAAATTAGATTTTATGGGGAGGCCGCTTTGAAATGTTATAGTAATATATATAGAAGATTAAATATTAAAGTAGGACTTATCGTATAGTTTTAAAGTGGAAGGTGGTTTTGAATTGTTGTAATAATATATAGATATAAAACATTATTATGTTAAATTAGAAGTTATTTTACAATAGTTATAGTATAATGTTTTGTTTTTTTTTCTTCTTCTTTTCTGAAAAGTATGGATAAAGGGGGATGTTATAATATTTATAATATTTTTAGTAAGTAAAGGTCAGTATTTTGAGGAGGGAGTAAGTAATCTGTTATGAATTAGGGGTTTTTTTGTTACGAAGAAGTCACAGGGGGGGATGGGTGGGGAGGGGGGGTTAGGGAGGGGGAGGGGGGGGAAAAAGGGCGGAAAAATTTGTATTTGAAAACTTTTTCAATAAAAAAAAAAAATTCGGAGGTTCTTTGAATGGGAGAAGTTATCCTAGATCATTTTTGACATGAGACCCTAAATTTCATTCTTTGAATGAAAGTAGCTATGGTAGATCGTTGTTGTTGTTTTTTTATTTATATGCCGCCCTTCTCCAGAGACTCAGGGCGGCTTACAATGTGTTAAGCCATAGCCTTCATATTTTTGTATATTTTATACAAAGTCATCTTATTGCCCCCACAAACTGGGTCCTCAATTTACCTATCTTAGAAAGGATGGAAGGCTGAGTCAACCTTGAGCCTGGTGAGATTTGAACTTTTTGACTTAAGACCCTACATTTCAGAGCTTCTTTGAGTGGGAGAAGCAATTGTGGATAATTTTGGATGTGAAACCCCAAATTTCAGATTTCTTGAGTGGGAGAGGCTGAGGTAAATCATTTTTTGACTTGAGACCCTAAATTTCAGAGCTTCAGTGAGCAGGAGAAGCTACCGGAGATCATTTTTGATGCCCTAAATTTCATAACTTCAAGTGGGAGAAGCAATAGTAGACAATCTTTGATGTGAGGTCCTAAATTTCAGAATTTCTTTGAATGGGAGAAACTACAGTAGATGATTTTTGACTTGCGAACTCTAAATTTCAATGCTTCTTTGTGTGGGGAAGCTATGGTAGACCATTTTGGACATGGGCATATCACAAAGTACCAGAGATAGACAAGTTGAGCTGTCAGGCAAAGGATTTTGCTACTCGGTAATTCTTATAACATTTGCCTATTTATAAAAACGCAAATTGCAAAATGAGGAGATGGGACTTGTTCTAAAGATGTTCTGGATAAGTGGATAAAATTTGGCTCCATCTCTTCCCCCTGCATCCCTCTCCTGGAACCCCTGCAAAGATATGAAAGCCAAGAAGCTCCTGTTTTTCTTTGGTAACTTCTTACTCTTCTTCAAGTTCCGTCATCAAAAGATCTGGTCAGGTCAATGGTTGGCCATTCCCATCCCTGAGTGGCATTCCTCTCCCCTAGAGATCCCCAAATATTACACCAGGATCGTTGGCAACAAGAGGTCCCAAACGAAGCAAATCCCAATGCCATCTGAAGATCTGGGCAAAAGGCTGAGCATCTCTTGGTGATTCTCTTTTTGAAGGTCATCATGCCTGAAGGACACAAGGAAGAAACTGAAAGTGTGGTAAATTGATATATTTTGAGTACAAATGCATCAACATGACTACAAGGATTGAAGACTGAGTTCATTGACAGCAATTCCACTCAATTTGAAGACAACAACAGAGTTAGAAGGGACCTTGTGCCAGAGAATTCATGACTGGCAGAGACATGGTAACACAGTCAGCCGATGAATAGAGCTTAGTAACAAGGTCAGCCAATAGGAGCTGAGACAGGAAGGAGCCTGGGCGTGGCTCTGTAGCTCTAAGTACTGTGCTGAGAATTGAAACTGAAACTCTTCTCTCCTCTGCCTGTGTCTGCTTGTACTCTCTACCACGTTGGAAGAACCTGATTTTGGTATTGTACATTTACTTATGTGTTAAATTATATATAAAGAGAAGTTAAAGAATCCTGCTGAATCAGTTACCTGTGTGTGCTTTCTGGATTTGATTGCTGCAACAAACTCTAACACCTTGGAGGTCTTCTAGTCCAACCCTCTGCTCAAGCAGGAAACCCTATACCATTTCAGACAAAGAGTTGTCCAATCTCTTCTTAAAAACCTCCATTGTTGAAGCATCCACAACTTCTGGAGGCAACTTCTGTTCCACTGGTTAATTGTCCTCACAATTAGGAAGTTTCTCCTTAATTCCAAGTTGCTCCTCTCCTTGATTAGTTTCCATCTTCTTTGTGGCAGCCCCTCAAATATGGGAAGACCGCTATCATGTCACTCTTAGTCCTTCTTTTCATTAGGTCTTCTCATATTTGAGGGGCTGCCACAAAGAGGAGGACCAGTTGGTGACGGGTTTGGAGAACCCAACTATTCTATGAAGAATGGTGAAAATAACTGGGGTGTTTTAATTTAAAGAAGAGAAGACAGAAGTCCTCCAATACTTGAATACACCAGGGAACAGGGTGTAGATTTATTCTCCAGAGTACCTGGCCGTAGGAGAAGAACCAGGGGTGAAATGTTCCCGGTTCGGACAGGATCGTCCGATCTGGTAGCAATGGCAGAGGGTGGTTCGGAGAACCGGTAGCAAAAATCCCTGCCCACCCCCCACATGCCCAGCTGAGCTGCACGATCATCAGAGGCTGTTTTTTTATTTTTAAAAGCATTTTTTCTACAACCTCTTCAGCCGAAGAAATGCTTTTAAAAGTTTTTAAAAAGCCTCCGATGATTGCACGGCTCAGCTGGGATCGTCAGAGGCTTTTAAAAGCATTTTTTCTATGAGAGGTTGTAGAAAAAATGTTTTTAAAAGTTAAAAAAAGCCTCTGACGATCAGGCAACTTAGCTGGGATCGTCAGAGGCTTTTAAAAGTTAAAAAAAGCCTCTGACAATCAGGCAACTCAGCTGGGATCGTCAGAGGCTTTTAAAAGAAAAAAAGCCTCTGACGATCAGGCAACTCAGCTGGGATTGTCAGAGGCTTTTAAAAGCATTTTTTCTATAACCTCTTCGGCCAAAGACGTTGTAGAAAAAATGTTTTTAAAAGTTAAAAAAAAGCCTCTGACGATCAGGCAACTTAGCTGGGATCGTCAGAGGCTTTTAAAAGGAAAAAAAAAAGTTGGCCATGCCCACCCAGTCACATTATCCCACCACCACCAAGCCACGCCCACAGAACCGGTAGTAACAAATTTTACATTTCACCACTGAGAAGAACCAACACGGGAATCCTAATAGAAAGAGATCTAAACTCAAAATAAGGAGGAATTTCCTGCCCATGAAAGCTATTCACAAGTGGAAATCTCCTTAAGCCATTGCAATCCTATTATTGGAGAATTTTACAATTTTAGAATTGTTGTAAGTTTTAGACTTACAACAGTTCGTTTATTGACTGTTTGCAGTTACAAGAGCACTGAAAAAAAGGGACTTATGCCTGTTTTTCACACTTACGACCATTGCAGCATCCCTGTGGTCACATGATCAAAATTCAGACGCTTGGCAACGGACTCATATTTACGACGGTTGCAGTGTCCCTTTGGCGGCCTGACAAGAAAAAGTCAATGGGGAAGCCAGATTCACTTAACAACCGTGTTACTCACTGAACTGCAGTGATTCACTTAACAACTGCAGCAAGAAAGACCGTAAAACGGGGCAAAATTCACTTTAACAACTGCCTTGCTTAGCCACAGAACTTTTGGCCATAAGTCGAGGACTACCTCGTACAGGTTGAGCATCCATTCTTATCTTGGGTAGGACATAAGATCAATATGGTTCCTTCCAACTCTGTTGAACTTTGGACAACAGCTGTGTAAACATTGTGAAAAGATGCATCACAACGTCACAACAGATCCCGGATCTGCACACTTTCCGCCGTGCTCTTAAGACCCTCCTATTCCAGCAAGCCGGCCTGGCGTAATTTTCTCCCCTTTCTTTTAAATTTTTAAATTGGAATTTTAATTTGTTTTAAATTATTGGGATTTTAATTGTCTTGGGCTAAATTATTTAATTTGGTTTTAATTATGTTTCTAACTTTTGTATTTATGTATTTTATTTTGTGCCTGTTCACCTCCCTGAGTCCTTCGGGAGTAGGGCGGTATATAAATTTAATAAAACAAACAAACAAACAAACAAAACAAAACAATTTAGCTACATCCCTTGGAGCCAAAGGTTGCATTATCCAAACTGGTTGCACCAACGTAGATAAAGCCATAAGAACATAAGCCTGGAGCATTAATGTCTCTGCCCATCGGTGAATATCTGCCCATCAGTGGGTCAGTTAATTAAACTTACACAAGGAATTATCTATGATTTCTGAAATCCTCACTGAGGCCTGAGAAAAACATGATTCTTGCAGATGATTTAGATACACATCCAGGGGTGGGCTTCAAAAATTTTAGCAAGGGGTTCTCTGCCTGGGCATGGCCATCGTGGGCGTGGCCTAGTTAGCCTCCTGCACCACAGCGGGGCGGGGGGCATTTTTGCCCTCCCCAGGCTCCGGAGGCTTTTCTCGAGCCTCCGGGAAGGCAAAAACGGCCTCTCCAGGCTCCGGAGGCCCTCTAGAGGTGAGAAATGGGGCCTTTTCCTGAACTTCCAGTAGTTTTTTACCCTCCCCAAACCTCTGCGCGCAGCCTGCACTTACCTGCATCCAAAACGGGCCACGGGGGACTCCTGGGAGGAGCAGGGCAGGGTGGGGGCAGGCCCAGTCAGGAGTGGGATTTGGGGGTTCTCCGAACTGCACAGAATCTTAGCTAGAGGTTCTCCTGAAACCCTGCGAACCCGCAGTTTTGACAGTGCCAAAACCCAGTGTGTGCATGCAGGCAGCCAGCTGTTTGTCAGGTGTGCATGCACGCAAGAATTCAAAAGTTTGGCTTTTCCGGAGCACAATCCCTTCGCATGCGCTGCAGGGCCGAAAACCGGCCTGCGCCTGCGCACCAGCCAGCTGATCGTCCGGTGTGCATGCGTGCTAGAACCCGGAAGTTCAGCTTTTCCGGAGTGTGGCCCCAACGAATGCGCGTGCGTGATGTTTCTGTGCCATCACTGGTATAGGGTTTCTTGCTTGAGAGGGAGTTGGACTAGAAGACCTCCAAGGTCCCTTCTGACTCTGTTATTCTGTTATTCTATTGGTTATTTTGTTATTCTATTGGTGCTCAACATAGAACTTAAGGATGGAAGGGACCTTGGAGTTTTTCCAATCTGTCTGGTATCTTCTTCTGCCTTGGATCCCTATAATCTGGGTCTCTCTCTCTTTCTCTCTCCCTCCTTCTCTCTCTATTTTTCTGTCTTTGTTTCTCTCTCTCTCTCTTTTCTCTCTGTTTCTCTCTCTGTATTTCTCTCTGTATGTTCTCTCCCTCCCTCCCTCTCTTTCTCTCTCTTTTCTCTCCCTCCCTCTCCCTCCCCCTCTCTCTGTCTCTCTCTGTCTCTCTCTCTCTCTCTTCTCTCTCTCTCTTTCTCTCTTTCTCTCTCTATTTTTCTCTCTCTGTTTCTCTCTCTCTTTTCTCTCTGTTTCTCTTTGTATTTCTCTCTGTATGTTCTCTCCCTCCCTCTCTTTCTCTCTCTTTCTCTCCCTCCCTCTCCCTCCCCCTCTCTCTGTCTCTCTCTCTCTCTTCTCTCTTTCTCTCTCTCTTCTCTCTTCTCTCTCTTTCTCTCTCTCTCTATTTTCTCTCTCTTTTCTCTCTCTCTCTCTCTTGTTCTCTTTGTATTTCTCTCTGTATGTCTCTCTCTCCCTCCCTCCCTCTCTTTCTCTCTCTTTCTCTCCCTCCCTCTCCCTCCCCCTCTCTCTTTCTCTCTCTCTCTCTCTTTCTTCTCTCTCTCCCTCTCTTTCTCTCTTCTCTCCTATTTTCTCTCTCTGTTTCTCTCTCTCTTTCTCTCTGTTTCTCTTGTATTTCTCTCTGTATTTTCTCTCCCTCCCTCCCTCTCTTTCTCTCTCTTTCTCTCCCTCCCTCTCCCTCCCCCTCTCTCTGTCTCTCTCTCTCTCTCTCTCTCGTCTCTCTCTCTCTCTCTTTCTCTCTTTCTCTCTCTATTTTTCTCTCTCTGTTTCTCTCTCTCTCTTTTCTCTGTTTCTCTTTGTATTTCTCTCTGTATGTTCTCTCCCTCCCTCCCTTTCTCTCTCTTTCTCTCCCTCCCTCTCCCTCCCCCTCTCTCTGTCTCTCTTTCTCTCTCTCTCTTTCTCTCTTTCTCTCTCTCTATTTTTCTCTCTCTTTTCTCTCTTTCTCTCTCTCTCTATTTTTCTTCTCTGTTTCTCTCTCTGTCTTTTCCCTCTTTCTCTATTTTTCTCTCTCTGTTTCTCTCTCTTTTCTCTCTCTGTTTCTCTCTGTGTGTTCTCTCTCCCTCTCTCCCTCTCTTTCCCTCTCTTTCTCTCCCTCCCTTCCCCTCCCACTCCCTCTCTCTCTCTCTCTCTCTGTCTCTCTCTCTATGCAGCTGCCCTGCCTTTGGGGTAGGGCAACCCTACTGATGCCAAACAACTGATGCCCAGATTATTTTCATCTCAACCGCTCAACAACCAGCTGCCTGAAGCGTACCAAATTCATATGAGGCCACAGCAGTTACGCAGAAGACTTCTTCCTCACTGCACTCTCGGAAACGGAGACACCGCAGGTTGGTGGGCTGGTTCTCACACATGAAGCAGGTCAGCGGGGAAACTGCAGAAGGCGAGAAGGAAGGAGGGGAACAAGGAAAGAGCGTTTCAGCTCTGGAAAGCGACGTCTGGAAAATATCCTTTCCCAACATTTCCAGATATGGTTTGATCTCTGAATCCCCAACTGAGTATAATAGCCTTATCTTGAACCTTTTCAGCTTTTGTTTGCTGGTCTAGGATCAAAATTAACAGTTTATACTGTTATTGTACTTTAAAGGAGGATCAGCAGTTAAAGATGTCGAGTTTGTCAGCTGGAAAGCTGAGAGGCTGTGTTTGAGACCTGAGTGCCATGAGACAGGGTGAGCTCCCGTTACTTGCCTCAACTCCTGCCCATCTAGCAGTTCAAAAGCATCCAAATGCGAGTAGATAAATATGTATCAGTCCTAATAGTAGGTACCAATCCTAATAGTATGCCTCCAGGATTTAATCTACCCCGACACATATGGGTGACATACAATAGAATTAGAACGACTCATGGTGTGTGTGCCGACTCCTTGTATAAATGGGGAAAGACACCTTCAGCACAATGCGATTGCGGGGGCCCCCGACAGACTATCCAACATATAGTGAGGGAATGCTCTAACAGAAGGTATCCAGGAGATTTTAGGGACTTCCTCTGCGTAACAACGACAGCTACTGACTGGATCTCCAAACTCGAGATTAAACTCTGAAATGTTATTTCTGTTTTCCTCTTGGGTTTTTTTACGGCTCTTTTTTTTAATGTTTTAATTGTTTTAACCTGTAAAAATGAAGTGTTTTAATATTGTGTGTGACCAGCCATACGCTAAATAAATAAGGTACCAGTTTGGTGGGAAAGTAGCAGCATTCTGTGCCTTCTGGTCTTGTTGGCCACATGACCACAGAAATTGATTTTGACAACGTTGTCTTCTTTGGTCAAGAAACAGAGATAAGCATCACCACTAGAGTTGGACAGGACAAATCTTCACCTCTTTTACTTTACAGTTTGTGATTTCTGGTGTGGACATGGTGAGCTACATGTCCCTGTAGGAGCAAGGATGGCATTACCGCAGAGATCAGCAGCCAGAGAGTGGATCCTGGGCACTCTCCTCTCCATAGAAAGGAGATATCACGGGATTGCCCATATGTACTCCAGACAGCTATTCCTTAAAAGTAGACTGTAAGAATCAAGTCAACTGGTGAGCCAAGCAGCAGATTCAGGCTAAGCTCACGGTGGTAATATTTATTTATTTATTAATAAAATTATTATTTATTAATTTTATTTCTAATATAGCCTCTAAGGACATAAACAGGGAAATTAATATTTTATATAAAACCACTTTTTTTCTTTGCAATATTGCTGTTTTTTTCTGTATTATTTTTACCTTCTTTTACTTTACATCAGCTCTCGTATTTTTAATCATAATACTTAATAAAGCTTTTTATCTCTGTCAAAGTTTTTGAGAATTTTAGATCCTTACATGAAGAAAGAGAGTGAACTTTGCTTTCCTATAAATGGCTTCCTCCAATTATATGGTTTTAGCGTTTGAGAAGATTCTTGAGAGTCTTCAACTTGGACTGCAAGGAGGTCCAATCAATCGATCCTAAAATAAACCAGCCCTGACTGTTCCTTGGAAGGACAGAAACGGAAGCTCAAATCCTTTGGCCACCAAATGGGAAGAGAGGACTCCTCGGAGAAGACCCTGATGTCGGGAAAGATGGAAGGCCAAAGGAGCAGGGAGATAGCAGAGGGTTAGATAGTGTCATCAAAGCAAGGAACATGAATTTTGGGCAAACTCTGAGAAATGGTGGAAGACATGAGGTCCTGGTGTTCTAAGCTCCATCCAGTTGCAAAGAGTTGGATATGACTTAGCAACTGAACAACTGGTAGAACCGGAACCCTTGAAATGTTCTACCTCTCCCAACACATAATACTTCCAAATAAAAATAGGTCAATGGACAGCTCAAAACTAGAGTTGGGTAACTTTATCAGTGCCTGAAGCTAACTTTGGCAGTCAATTGTGTTGGTCTAGTTAGTATTGTGGGCTTACCTTCATTTTTAAGCAGAAACAGCAGACCAAGAACGACAAGGTAGGTCTTCATGGTCGGAGGTTCTCCTTCTTCCTTGACACCCTCGAGTGAACCTTGAAGGACCTGATGAAGCAGTCAACTTACTTTATCCAAAAGAACTGGAACATTTGTGAACAATAATATATATGCCTATGGGTGAGTTGTCTTGCCTTCCCCTTTGGGAGGTACAACTGAGAAGATCGATGGTTGCCTCCAGAAAATAGGTGTGGTAAACCATCTCGCTAATACTTTATCCACCATCAAAAGCTCCTCCCCTTTACCTTGCCACTTCTCTACCTCGGGAAAGTCACTGGCTGGCTGAAGATCACCTGAAGATCACTGGATTTGCAAGACACTTGGATCGGAGGTGCTCACGTTCCTGCCAGCATGACTGCTACTCATGATGTAGGATCTACTGAACTGTTTATCCAGAAAGTCTGGTCCAAATGTATGGAATCCATCTGATTTACGTGTAAGTGTTGAGGACACAGAAACGATGCTCTGGTCCTCCACATTATCTCCTGTTCATCAAGGATCTTTTGAAGTAACTAAGAAGGATTATCTGGATGGATCCAGGGAACCATGAATACAGGTAGTCCTCAACTTGTAACCATTCGTTTAGTAACAATCCATTCCTTGGAACGCACCATCAAGAATGGTGACTCTTTACAGCAGGGGTGTCAAACTCGAGGCCCAGGAGCTGGATCTGGCCCACGGGGTGCTTAGATCTGGTCTGCAGGGCCACCCTAGAAACAGCAAAGGATCAGTCCATGTTGGCTCTGCCAGCAAAAATGGAGCTCGGGAGGGTCGCCTCCATTTTTTCCGGCAGAGGGTTGAAGGAAGCCATTGCAGTCAAAAACGGAGCTCGAGAACCTATTTTTGCCGGCAGAACACTCAGGCTACCACAGGTGCCCCCCGACACGAGTGAAGTTGAGCTGGCCACCCCCCCCTGCCCACATCCACCCTGCCCCCCCCAAGGTCAAACACAACCCTGATGTGGCCCTCAATGAAGGCCCTCAATTGAGGAGCCTGGTGGCGCAGTGGACTAAGTGCTGTTAAAGTAGCACTTAGTTGCCAGCTGCCTGCAATTACTGCAAGTTCAAATTGCCGGGCCAGAATATCCGGAGGTGTATAAGGATATGGCAGCTGTGTTCGACGAACGTGAATGTGAGTCGTTGCCCCCTCGTAGAGCGACAGATTGTGCGATAGAACTGATACCGGGAGCGAAGTTACCAAAGCCACGTATGTACACCATGACAAAGCCTGAGTTAGAGGAGTTGCGGCACTATATTGATAAGAACCTGGCTCGAGGATTTATCCAGCCCAGTCGGGCGCGTATGGCAGCCCCGGTTCTCTTTCGTGAGAAGAAGGACGGTGGTCTTCGTCTTTGGGGGCTTAAATGCTGTGTGTGTGGAGCACCTATACCCTTTGCCGTTGATGAAGGATTTACTAGCCACACTAGCGACAGGGAAGGTGTTTACAAAGTTAGATTTGAGGGAAGCGTATTACAGAATAAGGATACAAAAGGGAGATGAGTGGAAAACGACCTTTAATTGCCCATTAGGGAGCTACAAGTTTCGGGTTATGCCTTTTGGGCTGCAGGGCGCCCCGGCCGTGTTCATGCAGGTTATCAACGAGGTATTACATGAACATTTATATCGGGGCGTTCTTGTCTACTTGGATGATATTTTGATATATTCAGAGACGATGGAAGAGCATATCCGACTAGTGAGGAATGTCCTGTCCAAGTTACTAGAGGCAAAACTTTATGTGAAGTTATCAAAATGCAAGTTCCATCGCACCAGCCTGGACTATCTGGGGTACCGTATTTCGGCACGAGGAATAGAGATGGATCCGAAAAAGGTCTCGACAGTGTTGGAGTGGCAGGCACCCAAAACCAGAAAGCAATTACAAAGCTTTCTTGGTTTCGCCAATTTTTATCGGCAGTTCATCCCATTGTTTGCACAGGTAGCTCTCCCCTTAACAGATCTATTAAAAACAAAGCATCTAGGTGGGGGTAGGATACGACCGGGACAATTGTTACCATGGACGAAGGAGTGTCAACAGTCGTTCGAGCGGTTAAAGAGATTGTTCGCTAGGGAACCCGTGTTAAAACACCCAGATCCCTCATTGGACTTTGTGGTACAGGCAGACGCTAGCGATGTAGCTGTAGGGGCAGTGCTTTTACAGCGGGCGTCTGATAGGACCTTATGTCCTTGTGCGTACACATCCCGGAAGTTGACACCTACGGAGCGAGGTTGGGCTGTTTGGGAGAAGGAGGCATTTGCAGTGAGATGGGCTTTAATGACATGGCGACATTTGCTAGAAGGCACCAACAAGAAATTCGAGGTCTGGACAGACCATAAGAATTTGGAGGCCTTGCAAACCCCTAGAAAACTGTCGCCAAAACAGGTTCGTTGGGCACAGTACTTCCAGCGGTTTAATTTCGACCTGAAGTATGTTCCAGGTGGCAAGAATTTCTTAGCGGATGCATTGTCACGGATGCCCCAGTTTGATAGTAAGCGAGAGGATGTAGTACAGGCAATCATTCCAAAGCCTCAACATATGGCCTGGGCAGGAGACAAGCCAGCTAAACTCGGGTGGAGGATAAGACTGGAAAAGGCAGTACAGGAAGACCTCTGGATAGCCAAGCATAAAACGATGGTGACTATGCGTGATGGGTTAGCTTGGATGGGGTCTAAATTATATATACCCCAATCTTTGCGGTCAACTGTGCTGAACAAGTGTCATGATGCTAAAACCGCCGGGCATTTTGGGTTTTTAAAAACTCTTCATCTCGTGCGACGGCAATTTTGGTGGTCTCGTCTGCGTAAGGAGGTGGAGAAATACGTGAAAGGGTGTCATGTGTGCGCTGTAACGAAGGCAAGACCTGGTAAGCCACTTGGTCTTCTACAACCGGTCGCTAAGCCTAGTAAACCATGGGAAGAGATAGGGATGGATTTCATCGTAGACCTCCCTGATAGTAAAGGCCACACAGTTATATGGACTGTAGTGGACCTCTTCTCTAAACAGGCTCACTTTATTCCCTGTAAAGGCCTGCCGAGTGCGAGACAATTGGCTCTGATGTTCGTACGGCATATATACCGATTGCATGGTACACCTCGACGGATCATCTCAGACAGGGGTGTACAGTTCACGGCACGGTTTTGGCGTGGCTTTGTTGAGTTGATAGGTTCATCGCAAGGTTTGAGTTCCGCTTATCATCCTAGTACAAATGGAGCTGCAGAAAGGGCCAACGCCATGATAGAGAGATATCTCCGTTGTTACGTATCATATCAGCAGTCCGATTGGTCGGAACTCATACCACTTGCTGAGGTAGCCTATAATAATGCAGTACACCGCAGTACTGGGGCTACTCCATTTCAAATCATGTATGGTCGGGACTTTAGTGCAATCCCTGAACTTGAACCTGATACGCAGGAGGGGGTGTCCCCTAGGGAGTGGGGAGTCCGTATTGGGGTTCAGTGGCCAAAGATCAAAGAAGCGTTACAAAAAGCGGCAGGAGAGTATAAAGAGTTCGCTGACAGAAAACGAAAAGACCACCAACCGTTTCGTATAGGAGACCAAGTGTACCTGTCCACTAAATACATGAAGTTACAAATACCTAGTAAAAAATTGGGTCCGAAATACCTCGGGCCCTTTACTGTTGTAAAAATCATAAACCCGGTAACTGTTGAGCTTAAGTTACCATCGTTACTGGGTAAGGTCCATCCAGTCTTTCATAGTAGTTTATTAAAGCCAGCAGGCAATATGTGCAGCTCTACAGACCGCCCAGGACCGTTGGTGGGTTCCCATTACGAAATCATAGAAATCCTAGATTCAAAACTAAGTAGAGGAAAACTAAAGTACCTAGTGAAGTGGAAAAGCTACCCCCTGGAGGATGCCTCGTGGGTGTCGGCTGAAAACCTTCAGGCCGACAGATTGTTGAAACGGTATCACACAAAATACCCCCACAAACCGGGAAATACTGTGATGGCAATGATATAACTCCGTGTTCATGTTTTCTCTTATGTTTTACAGGTGGACCCCTGGTAGGGGGAGCCGCCTGTCGAGATCCCACACTCGACACGTTGACAACGAGTGCTCCTGCAGATGCGAGATTGACACGATGAGGCTATGGGGGTGGGGGTTGGGTTAATTCTCCTAGCACGGATTGGTGGAGGGGGGTGTTAGGTAGGCAGGCGGACGGTCACCTGGCGGCCGCGGTAGGGTGTGGAACAGCTGCTACGAACTGTCACTGATGAGTGGGGCGTGCCGGCAAGGAGGAGCCTGGAAGGGCGGTGAGGGGCGCGATTATTTAAACAGCGTTAAGTGGCGCCGCCGCCCAATGCCGACTTTGTATTATCCTCATCTGAACTCAGCAACTATTTGCACCACTCTTGGACGCTGAATAAACCGTTTCCTGCTCCAAACCCTCATTGACTTGCAGCGTGGTTTATTTCCGACTACGGGTGACGGCGAGAGAGCTGAGAACCAGGCTCAAGGTTGACTCAGCCTTCCATCCTTCCGAGGTAGGTAAAATGAGGACCCGGTTTGTGGGGGCAATAAGCTGACTTTGTATAAAAAAGAACACTGCTTGGGGGGGGGCGAAAGCCCTACTAAGCAGGTATATACAAAAGTATGAAGGCTATTGCTTAAAAGCATTGTAAGCCTCCCTGAGTCTCCGGAGACGGGCGGCATATAAATCGAACCAATAAATAAATAAATAAATAAATAAATAAATAAATAAATAAATAAATAAATAAATAAATAAATAAATAAATAAAACTGAGTTTGACACCCCTGCTTTAGAGGCATGGACGGTTGCTTTTAAAAAAAGAATCGTACAACTCCAGAAAGAGTGTTTGACATCTGATTTGCCTCAGTGGCTACATAATGATTGTCGACTTTTGGAATTAAAAGAGGTATGTGTGTGTGTGTGTGTTTCACCACTACAGCATCTCTATGGTCACCTAATCAAAATTCAGGTGCTTTCTTGAAATTCTGGGAGTTGAAGTCCACAAGTCTTTAAGGAGCCATTGTTCCCCACCTCTGCTCTAGAGTCAGCCGGACAAAATCTCTCCCCAAAATTGTAGAGATTCTCAGTCATCCAGGTCATGGTTGTCCCAAATCCCTTTTAGCTATACAATCCAGGCATAGGACCTGGATATTTACGAGACCGCTTTCTGCCTCCGATAGCCTCCCACCGACCAGTACACTCCCACAGAGAGGGACTCCTCAGGGTGCCGTCGGTTAGACAGTGTCGTCTGGCGACCCCCAGGGGGAGAGCCTTCTCTGTGGGAGCACCTGCCCTCTGGGACGAGCTGCCCCCAGAGATTCGTCGGATTTCCGACCTCCGTACCTTCCGCCGCGCCCTTAAAACGCTATTATTCCATCAAGCAGGGCTGGCCTAAAATATTATTTTAATTGGGTTATTGTGTTTTAAATGATTGGCCAAACTATCTAATAATTTTAAACTGTTTTTAACTTTCATATTGCGGGTTTTTATCTTGGCTGTACACCGCCCTGAGTCCCTTTGGGAGAAGGGTGGTATAAAAATTTGATAAATAAATAAATAAATTTGGGATGAACACCCTTTGAATGGTGTGGGAGCAGAAATGGATTTCCAGAAGAAAAAAATTGCAAACTACAGGATCCATTTGCACCACTCAGGGGACCCTGAGGACACAGACAAATCTCCAAGGGGCCTCAATGACCCTCTAAAAGGATGCAAAGGACCAGCTGTGTCTGCAAGGAGTATCAATCCTTCCATTCCCCACTATCCTGTGAGAGCTGAAGAAACTTCTTGGAGGAGAAGCAAAACGTCTTCCAAAAAAACAACCAAGAAAGTCCAGTTGCCTCCTGAAAAAGCACCTTTGGGCTCTCCCCAAGTTTTTATACCTTTTCCCTGTACCAATTGGACATTTTCTTTCTTGTACCCAGCCTTAGCCTTAATTCTGCTTCTTAAAATAAACGAACCAGAAATATGGTGGTAGAAAAATGGTGGTAGAAAGACGTTTCCAAATACCTCACCAACGTGCTAGAAATGCAAACAGCAAAAGGGAACCTGTTACCACATGTGGTGGTCCTGCCACAAAGCAAAAAAATATTGGAGTAGAATCAGATCACAATTAGAAGAAATAACCAAACAAAAGATAGAGATGAGGCCAGAAAAGTATTTATTAGGAATACTCCCAGGGTCATACAAAAAAGAAATACAATTTAATCATCCATATTACCACAGCAGCAAGAATAATTTATGCTCAGAATTGGAAAAATGACAATATACCATCCGAAGAAAATCTGATTAGAAAAGTTTTGGAATGTGCAGAGCTGGATAAATTAACAAAGGAGATACACGAAAAAGAGGAAATAGAATATTACTTAGTGTGGGAGAAATGATATGGTTGGAGGAGAGAGATAAAAGAAAGGGAAAAATTAAATAACGGTAGAAATAGGAGTTGAAGTATAATTGTTAATATGAGGAAACAAAAATTGTAGAAATGAAAGTGGGTACAATGGTATTGTTATGTACATATGTAAATAAAGATTAGAAGTACCTATATGTATAAATGATATAGTAGAAATAAACAAGGGAAAAAATGTAAAACTATGAAATTGTTGTCGGATGCGAAACTGTTGGAACAGAAAAAATGTTAAAGCTTTCCTTTTGTTTGTTTTTTAAAAAGTGTTTAATAAAAATATATTATTTTAAAAAAAGAAAAGAAATATAGCGGTAGCAACAGAAGGACACTCGATGGATGAAGTCCTCTAGATCGAAGTGTTGTGTTGCTTCAGAGGCTTTCCGTTCAGCGTCTCCCTATCCAAATTTTAGTTATGGGCGAGTCACCTTCTGTTCTTTGTAGGTTTTAGCCTCCAGTCCCCCAATTGTGTTTGTTGCTCTTCTCTACACTCGTTCTAAGATCTTTTTTGTACTGTGGCAACCAAAACTGGATGTAATATTCCAAGTGTGGCCTTACCAAGGCATTATCAAGTAGCATTAACACTTCACATGATCTTGATTCTATCCCTTTGTTGATGGGGCCTATAACTGTGTTGGCTATTTTGAGAAGAATCTCATTGGAAAGATCTCCAATGGGATCAGGGTCGGGATGGGGAATCTACAGAGGGTCAGAAAAGGTTCAAATTGTATTGAGTTGGTAGAACCACATTCCCTCCGGATAAGGAGCAGCTCACACCCTGGAAGGATGCAATTCATCCCCTCCTTATAATTGCACATTCAGTGACACGGAGGAAGAAATGACGGCGTGACAGACTTCTGAGAAGATTAAATCAACCATACAATTAAGAATTGCAGCATGTGCTGAACTCATTCTGGAGAGCATTGCCATTGGAGTGGAATTTCTACTCCTTGACATTTGGGCAAGGAGAATGTGAAATTGTGGGAATTACCTTACCATCACCAAAATTACTCTACCATAAATAGATGCTGGTTGCCAAGCACCTGAAGGCTGATTGTGCGACTGTGGAATTGCTGGGACAGTTGTTAAGTGCGAGGAATGTTTTTTCTTTTCTTTTCTTTTTAATTTGATTTATATGCCGCCCTTCTCCGGAGACTCAGGGCGGCTTACAAGGCGTTAAGCAATAGCCTTCATACTTTTGTATATTTATACGAAGTCAGCTTATTGCCCCCACAATCTGGGTCCTCATTTTTACCTACCTTAGAAAGGATGGAAGGCTGAGTCAACCTTGAGCCTGGGGAGATTCGAACTTGCAATAATTGCAGGCAGCTGACTGTTAATAACAGGCTATTAGTCTGCTGCGCCACCAGGCCCCTTATAAGTTGTAACTTCAGTCATGAAATGAATGATTGTAAATCAAGAGTTGGTACTTTTCATAACATTATATACCGTCTATTTGGTTATTTGTGTAGTTTTCATTCTTCTTTCCCCTTCCTTTGTTCCTTTTCTTCCTTCCTTCTTCCTTTCTTCCCCTCCCTCCCTTCCTCTTAAGCTCGACTTCCTTCCCTTTCTTCTCTTCCTTTCTCTTAAATTCCAGACCTCACCCTTCCTTCCCTTTCTTTTGCTTCCATTCTTCCTTTCTCCCTTCCTCTCCCTTTCTTCCTGTTGTTCCCTTTCCCTCACTTATCCTTCCTTCCCTCCCTTCTTTCCTTCCTTCCACCCTTCTTCCTATTTTCCTTCCTTCCTCAAACTCGACCTCCCTCCCTCCCTCCCTTTCCTTTTCCTTTCCTTCCCTTTCCTCCCTTCCTTTTCTCCCTTTAAATTCCAGACCTCCCTCATCCTTCCTTCGCTTCCTTCCTTCCTCCGTCCCTCTTCCTGTTGTTCCTTCCCTTCTCTTCCTTTCACCCTCACCATTTATCCTTCCTTCCTTTCCTTCTTCCTTCCCTCCCACTTCTTTCTTTTGTCCCTTCCCTTTCCTTTTCTCTCACCATTTATCCTTCCTTCCCTTATAATTATAATCATAAGTTTATTTGTCAAGCATATATAAGATAACAGGTAAAAGTATAAACGTAATTTGAATACAGGAAAACATGATAAATGAAAAACCATTTCTCCTTCCTTCCGTTTTCTTGCATTCTTGCCACCATATTGGGCAAGTTCACACAATCAGGTGGCTGACAGGCAGAGCATGAGAGTCCCTTCGCAGGCTCTGATAAAAGAATCACAGATTTTTATTTTCCACATCTGTGCATCTTTGTCCGTGACCGAACAACCTCAGACGCTGCAAAGACGCACGCCCTCGTGTGGCGAGAGGCTGCATCACATCAAGAAGAAACTAAGAAACCACCCGAATCTTTTCAAACACCATTTTAATCGGTCGCAAAAAAATTAGAAAAACGGGGTAATCCAAGGAAAAACTCTTTCTCCTGCGATCGAGCTCAGAAAATACATTTCTAGATAGATCCTCTGTTGAACAAGCCAAAAGAAAGACACAGTCTAAAAAAACTGTCCAGGGACAGTGTACATTTCTTTAAAAACCAAAATAAATAAAAAAATAAAAATAAAGGCCCTAGAATTGGGATCGAGTAAAACCACCTGAACAGAGTTTCTGGGAAAATAGCAGCAGCAAAGAGTTATTATTGTAACATGTTTCTGTCAACTTACATGAATGCGTGACGTATATTAGAACAGAAATCAATCTTCTTTTTTTCTTCTTTTTTTTTGTTATTCCCATTGTATCAAGAACAGAAATCAATATACATGATGATGAAATTATTGTAGTGGCAATTTCATATGAAAATATTCCGACATATTAGTTCTATGGGCAAAAGCGCAAATTCCGTGGTCTGAAACATTTCACACTGCTTGCTTCACAGAGTGATAGAAAGAAGATATTCAAATATTGAACTGTGCAAAACTGTATTTTAATAAGCAAACCTCTTAGTCGATTCCTTTACTGGAGTCTGGTGCATTCAGCCAAAATCCCAAACAAAGCTGGCACTTAAAACTCTTAACTATGCTATTCCCAAAGTGACACCCCCTCCTGTCTTGGATACAGGTGCCCATCATCCACAAATAGCAGCATTCATTCCTATGGGTTGGACAGCCACTGAACTAGAAAAGGTTGATATTTTTCCCCTTATGCTTTACCAGGTAAACAAATTGATTCTGTATCGAATTCTTTCCATTTTTATTATCAGCCCATTTCTTACAAAACAAATACGTTTCCCCGAAAATAAGACCCTGTCTTATATTTTTTTAAAATTCTGAAATAAGCACTTGGCCTTATTGCCATGCGCTCAAAAGCCTGATTGGGCTTATTATCAGGGGATGTCTCATTTTGGGGGAAACAGGATATTATTATAATGAATGCCAATTAACTTCTCAGAAAAAACATCTAATAAACCTGAAGGTGACTCTAGAAATGATTAGATCTAAGAATATTTTTCATCACCGGTGGCACCAACCTCAAGGGCTGAATTGTTTAAGGAAATAGAATTGAAATAGGGTTTGTGTGTGCCCACGAGTAAAACCGATGAATGTTTAGTCTGTGGCATTGAAACAAACATTTTAACCCTAGAATTACCACCCGCCATCATTTTGGGGGGGGGGGGGAATTAGCAACTGCACTCATTAGATGATCCAGAATATTAATTTCTGCAAGGAACTGAGGTTCTTCCATCTACTAATGGCTCCAGAAAGACACTCTGGAATTAATCACTCAATATGTTGGCAGTCTAGACCACGGGTGAGCAATTATGGCCCCTTTATGATTTGTGGACTTCAACTCCCAGAATTCCTGAGCCATGCTGAGGTAAAAGGGTCGTAGTTGCCTAACCCTGGTGTAAACGTTGCGTCCCTCATTGGTTTTGAAGTCTAGCATTTGCTCCACTGTTTACTAAACCAAGCCATCATAAACTGGCTATGGATTGTAGATGTTTACCGCCAAGACGTTCTTCGCGGTAACATCTGCAGATCTTTCTTGACTGGGATAACTTTTGCACAATTACTACGACAAATACTCGGTGACAAATTCAACTTCTCATTAGCGAGTGTGTCAAAACCGTGTGCAGGAACAGTCTTGAGTTACCCATTTCTTCTGATCCAGATTTTTGAAGGCACCTCTGACGACATCTTGACCACAGTCCAGTTAAGGATGAAGGGATCTCCATCTGTGTCTTCTCTCCCAAAGGAAGGCACTCGACTGGTTCTAGCTAATGTTTGAGATTCCTCACTAAAGGGTGAGGAGCACCCAAGAAGGAGGAAAGATAGAAAATGCACCAAATGGCATATGAGTGTCTCTTTTCTTCCTTGGTTCCATGTATCTCCTCGAAGTATTAGAAGACAACATTGAATGGGCCAAGGGAACATGATGGTGACACATTTTCCCTGAACTGGAGATCCTCTAGATATAACAAATTGTTCCAAGGATCTTTGGCTCCTGTCTTTTGCGTTGGTGGTCCACCATATCTCAAGGGCATCAAGAACTTGGCCTTCATTGAACAACAGTGAAGAAGAACTCAAGAAGTCGAATTTTGCAACACAACATTATCCAACCTAACTTTCCATTCAGAAGTAGCTTTTCCTAAAAGTCTTGGAGAAAGAAACTGAAGGGTTCAGTTCAAGACAACTGGATCTCCTCATACTACAACCATCCCTGAGAAACCTAGATGAGAAGGCCAGGAGAACTCTGCCCAATCCTGTTCCAGAACCATTCTTCTGAGCCGTCCAGCATCCTCAGACCAAGATGGAGAACCAATACTACTCATAAATAAATAGAACAGGGTGGCCTCCCCTTTTACACAAAAAGAGAAACAATAGGCTCGCCTTTCTCCTTTAGGTGTGTATTTCATGTGTGCAAAACGGCCCTCCGTGCTAGCAAAGGCACACAAAACATGCCAACGAGTGACCCACAACAAGCCGGGAGTAGCCTAGATCTCTTTAGAATACAAAATCTTCATCCGCCATTGCAATGGCCCACGCAAACTTCTCGCGCTGAGTTTTGCTGTAAACCTTCTCGATGGGCACGTCAAACCGTTTGCACCTAGAGTCAAGGAACGCAGAAAGAGAAGGAAGGACACACATCAGCATCAAAGCAGAACTGGAGGTGGCAATTAAAGGACCATTAACGGGATCAACGGCAAGACGGGCACTTCTATTTTAAGCAGGACTCCAGTTCGGTCAGGATTGGTAGGATTTAGATAAGGTTTAACTGAATTCAAGGGAGGTTGGATTTTGTTTGTGGCTACATAGGGATTAGGCTGATTCCCCTTTTGACTCCACCCCTGGATGCTGCCACTCATTCTCCTATGTAGATAGGCCAAATCCCACAAATCTTTTGCAACTGTCCCACCATTTCTTAGGTTATATCAGGGGTGTCAACATCAATTTCATTGAGGGCTGCATCAGGGTTGTGTTTGACCTGGGGGGGGGCAGGGGGGCTGGCCCGGGGGGGGGCGTGGCCAACTCAACATCACTCATGTTGGGGCGACTGTGGTGGCCTGAGTACCCTGCCAGTTAAAACGGGCTCCCAAGCTCCGTTTTTGGCTGCGACGACCACCTGCAACCCTCTGCCAGCAAAAACAGAGCTCAGGAGAGCTGCCTGTGGCCCTTACATGCTCTGTTTTTGGCTGCGATGGCCTCCATTTTCACTGACAGAGGTATCGCAGGCCAGTCCTTTGCTGTTTCCAGGGCAGCCCCGCAGGACAGATGTAAGCGCCCCGCAGGACAGATCCAGCCCCCGTACCTTGAGTCTGACATCCCTGGATTATATAGTAACCAAGAAATGTTATGGTAGCTAACTCTCTCTAGCAGAAAGCTGTGTCTTATCAAAACGTGTTAGATAACATCATCTGCAGCCTCCAAAAGTTGAGTGTATATGAAGCTTAGGGTTGAACTTCTTGGTGGCGCAGTGGTTAGAGTGCAGTACTGCAGGCTACTTCTGCTGACTGCCGGCTGCCTGCAGTTTGCCAGTTCAAATCCCACCAGGCTCAAGGTTGACTCAGCCTTCCATCCTTCCAAGGTTGGTAAAATGAGAACCCAGATTGTTGGGGTGACTCTGTAAACCGCTTAGAGAGGGCTGTAAAAGCACTATATAAGTCTAAGTGCTATTGCTATTCTTGATGTTCTTCAAACTTCATTGTTTTTGTTGAGATGTTTCATTAGTAGACCAACTAACGTCATCAATGCAGGAGACTGAAACTAAATCCACTGCTTTGATGAGGTTACCTAGCCTGGTATAATGGAATTCAAGGGAGATTGGACTCCGTTTGTGACTACGTAGGGATTCCAGGCTGAATCCTATCTTGACTCTGCCCCCAGATTCTGCCATTCCTTCTCCTACAAGTTCCTGTCCTTCATCCTCCCTCTAAAACCCCCCATCTAGCTGCCCGTCACCCACCAGGCCACGGTGATGCGGGGGTCCAGGTAATTCAACTTAGAGGTGCCCAAAGCGATCTCCTTGTTTTCCTCCTTGTCGGTAGCCTGGAATTTCAGCTTCGCCAGCTGTTCTTCGATCTTCTTCACCAGTTTCTTTTTCTTTTCTACGGCCCTGTTTCAAAACAGAGACGTCGCCTATAAAAGTGTTTTTTGGCCGCTTCAAGGTGGATGGGTTTCAAGCTCCAGCATTCCGCAGCCAACATGGGGAATTATTTTATAATTATATTTTAATACTTTGAGGCTCAAAGTCAGCATTCCCACAAATACATGCATATACATCTATTTTTCCCCCTATCCTTTCCCCCCACAATTGCAGTCAGGGTGGATTTGATTTAAATCGAGTCGATTTAAATCATGATTTAAATCACTAGTAAAAAGACTTGATTTAAATCCACTCGATTTAAATCATAATTTTTAAAGAGCAACTGTCATCTCTGCTACTCCTTTGACCCACTGTTGACTGACCGAGAGTCCCAGTGTTGCAGAATATACAGCCTCCTGCTACACAACTAAGCTCCATTTCATGCTGAATAAACTCAATTATTTATGTATCTTAAACAGAAAACTATCTTACGATAGATTTTTACCCCAAAAGTTTTTTATTAAAATAAATTCAATAAAAATCAAAAAAATCTGATTTAAATAAAAAAATCCAATTTAAATAAATAAAATCCGATTTTTTTGATTTTTTAAAAAAAATCATTGATTTTTATCCACCCTGATTGCAGTGTTTGCTTTTTGTTGGATCAAAGGAGTATTGATCCACTTATGATTGTGACAAGAATTGACTGACTGGCTTGTTGCTCGAGTTGGACTCTGTCGGCTAAGAGAGAGTGACTGGCTCAAAGTTATGCAGCCAGATTTTATGTCTAAGGTGGAACAAGAACTCACCATCTTCTGGTGATTGGTCCAAAGTCACCCAGTCAGCTTTCATGCCTAAGGTGGGACTAGAACTCACTGCCTCCCGGTGATTGGTCCAAAGTCACCCAGTCAGCTTTCATGCCTAAGGTGGGACTAGAACTCACTGCCTCCCGGTGATTGGTCCAAAGTCACCCAGTCAGCTTTCATGCCTAATGGGACTAGAACTCACTGCCTCCCGTGATTGGTCCAAAGTCACCCAGTCAGCTTTCATGCCTAAGGTGGGACTAGAACTCATTGCCTCCTGCTGATTGGTCCAAAATCACCCAGCCATTTTCATGCCTAAGGTGGGACTAGAACTCACTGCCTCCCGTGATTGGTCCAAAGTCACCCAGTCAGCTTTCATGCTAAGGTGGGACTAGAACTCACTGCCTCCCGTGATTGGTCCAAAGTCACCCAGTCAGCTTTCATGCCTAAGGTGGGACTAGAACTCACTGCCTCCCGGTGATTGGTCCAAAGTCACCCAGTCAGCTTTCATGCCTAAGGTGGCTAGAACTCACTGCCTCCCGGTGATTGGTCCAAAGTCACCCAGTCAGCTTTCATGCCTAAGGTGGGACTAGAACTCACTGCCTCCCGGTGATTGGTCCAAAGTCACCCAGTCAGCTTTCATGCCTAAAGTGGGACTAGAACTAACTGCCTCCCGGTGATTGGTCCAAAGTCACCTAGTCAGCTTTCATGCCTAAGGTGGGATTAGAACTCATTGCCTCCTGCTGATTGGTCCAAAATCACCCAGCCAGTTTTCATGCCTAAAGCAGGACTAGAACTCACCATCTCCTGGTGACTGTGTCATCCAGCCGGTTTTCATGCCTAAGGCAGGACTAGAACCCCCTCTCTCCTGGTGATTAGTCCAGAGTCACCCACCTGCCTTTCATGGCTAAGGTGAAACTAGAACTCACTGTCTCCTGGTGATTGGCCCAAAGTCATCCAGCCATCTTTCGTGCCTAAGGCAGGACTAGAACTCACACCTCCTGGTTTCTAGCCTAGTGCTTTCACCACTAGACTGAACCAGCTCACACGGGATGTATATCTACATGCCTTTCAATGAGAATAAAGCGGGACGGCCATCGCTGAGATTAAACACCCCAGGCCTAAAAAAGAACCAAGATTTTCACTTACGCTTTTGATTTCGCCTCCTTCTTGCATTTGTGTTCCGTCCTGGCCTTTCTCAGCCCCACTTTTGCATCGGCCAGCTGATCCTTTCTGGCGCCTATCTGGAAACACAAGATGAGTAAGTCCAAACGGAGCCCTCTTCTCCTACTCCGAGGATTACGGCGTCATCGGATAGTGCAGAGAAGTGCAACACAGCCAGTGAGAGGCTAGGACACTTCAAGGAACCAGGTGCCTTTTTATACACCAAAAGCAAAATCTAAGGAGAAACTTGTAAACAGCCTTCCTAAAACTTTTTTTCTTAATTTTTAATTTTATTTTAATACAAACAATCCATCTTCCATTAAACAGTGTGTCGTCTGGTTACAAATGTCTTGTGCAATAACAATTAAAATTTACAGCCATATTCATTATTCGTCTACTCTAAATACCGATACACATAGCATATCTAATAATTGTTGTAATCAATAACAATTCTCTACTTATTTAATTCTATTAATATATTTTCTATAGTTCACTAATCTACTTTTATTTCTAACTTTCATATTTATTCTCTAGCCATCGGTAAAATAGTTCCCATACATTATAATATTCAGTTTGTTCCTTCTCTTTTATTGCAAGTGTTAACCTATTCACTTCTGCACATTCTAATATTTTCCTAATCACATTCTCATCCGTAGGAATCTCTTCACTTTTCCAATTTTCTGCAAATACAATTCTAGCTGCATTATTACCTGGATAATCAAATATACATTCTCTTTACTATAAGTTTCTGATAAAATCCCCAACAAAAATATTTCGGGTTACAAATCAGTATGTTGTTGTATCATCTTCTCCAACCAAGTATGTATTTTTGTCCAGTATTTTTTGGCTTCTGTGCACTTCCACCACATATGATAATATGACCCAGGTATCTTCCTAATACATGAAGGGCTACTCCAGGGAAGAGTGTGAGGATTTATTCTCCTAATAATCAACAGAAGAGACAATTCAACCTTCTGTAGCTCAGGGTTGAATGGTGGCGTCCTTGGTGCCCTCTGAACTTGTTGGTTTTCTTGCAGACATTTCATGACCCAGCTAGGGAACATCATCAGGGTTAATGATGTGTCCGTAGCACTGATAATGTTCCCCAGTTGGGTAAATGAAGTATCTGCAAGCAAAGAACCAAACTCAGAGAGTATCAAAGACCCCAAGTTGTCGTCCTTATTGTCATCATCCTCCTCCTCTTCACAAACCTCCTTCCCTTCTAGCACTGACAATGTTACCTAGTTTGGTAATGAAACGTCTGCAGGAAAACAACCAAGTTCAGAGAGCACTATGGACCTCACAAGTCTCCTCCTCCTCCTCCCTGCAACCCCCCTTCCTCCTAGCACTGATGATGTTACCTAGTTTGGTAACAAAACACCTGCAAGAAAATCAACCAAGCTCAAGAAGGACCCCACTCATCTCCTAATGCCCAAGGGCAGGAGAAGAACCAGTGAGTAGAAATATCTCAGAGGGAGTTTTGAACTGAAAGTAAGGAATTTCCTGACCTCAACGGCTATACATCATTGGCTCGGCCTGCCTGGTGGAGATGCGAGGTCTCCATTCCTGGTACATTCCTAGTCCTTGACTTATGACCACAATTGGAACCAGAATTCGACCATCTGTATTTTTCGAGCAAAGATTGTGTAGGATGGTCTGAAGATTCCTGCCCAGGCAGATGTTTGGACAAGAACAGTGATGGGGAACCTTTTCGGCACTGAGTGTGGAAACGTCGAACGCACGCACACACACTCGTCAGGGCCACGCTCCATTAGCGCACATGCACGCCCGACGATCAGCTGGCCAGCGTGAATGCGCAGGCCGGTTTTCGGCACTGCCACACACACGAAGGGATCGCGCTCCGGAAAAGCTGAACTTCCGGATTCTGGCATGTATGTGCACCCGACAATCAGCTGGCCGGCGTGCATGCACACACCTGTTTTCAGCACTGTCGCGTGAGCTCATCGTCGCCTGCACATGCACGCCAGAAACCCAGAAGACAAACAGGCAAGGCCATGTGAGCTGGGCGACATGGCTTCGTGTGCCACTTTGGGCACACGTGCCATGGATTCGTCATCACGGGACTAGAAGATCTCCATGGATCCTTCTCACCTTCAGATTCAAGAAAATTCTATGCAGGAACTCAAGGTGGTCCCTTCCTCCCTGCTGTCTAGGTCTTGTCTTCTCCTCATTCCTGCTGTCCAACACTTGATCAGCTCCAAAACCCTCTCCTAGAAGGCCATGATCCCAACACTGCAGGTTGCCAGCAATTATAAGTTAGCAAAGAAATCTTTTCTTTCTTAACACCGGCCACAAAATTAATCACCCGGAAGTCTCCACCAAAATGCACGCGTGTCTCCATCTCCTCTTTTATTACTTTCTCACCTTTGCCTGGAGGTTCTTCATGGACTTCTCGTAGGTCTTTGGAGTTGCCCGCTGATGGTTGCACAAAACGGCCACTGCTCGGTTGGCTCTGTTGTAGGAGAGGAGCTTAGCAGCCAGGCTGTCCTTCTCTGTGGGTGCAATATGTGGGAAATTAGCTCAAGATCATCAGAATAACAGAGTTGAAGGGACCTTGGAGATCTTCTAGTCCAACCCCCAGCTCAAGCAGGAGGATCTATACCATCCTGGACAAATGCATGACCAATCTCTTCTTAAAAGCCTCCAGTAATGGAGCACCCACAACTTCTGGAGGCAACCCGTTCCACTGATTAATTGTAATCAGTGTCATCAAACTGACAGTGTCCTTCACAAGAGAAAGTTTCATGACATGTCTCTCCCAATCCCCTTCCTCTTAGCATCAGAGGAAGACCAAGTACCAATGAACTGATTAGGATGTAGCTGCAATTTCTACAAGTCTACGTCCCTTACTGCGCCACAGATAGGCAAGCTGGCTTCGCACCAGAAGGACAAGTGGCTCTTCCCGTAACATTATCCTAGGCCACCGCCCTCCACCGGAACCATCTCAAAAATGGGCATCGCAACCGGGAAGGTTCAGAGCCGGTATGTGAATCTGACTGCCTGCACAGAGCACCAACTGGTCTTCCCACCGAAGTGGTACCTATTTATCTATTCGCATAGAACATGCTCTCGAACTGCTAGGTGGAGAGAAGCTGAAGCTGAGTGACGGGAGTTCACCTCATCACGCAGTGCTAGGCCTCAAACCGCTGGAGCAGAGAAGATCTCCAGCATCATTAAGCCACTGAGCCACCTCATTACCACTTGGAATGTGAATCCATTTATCTGCTCCATCCCCAAAATATATCCCATCAAAAGTTCTCCAGAGATGCTGAAAAATTCTGCTAGGGTTAACAGAGGCCCCAAAGCTGAACGGTTTAGAAGGTGGTGTGTCAATTTGATTTACCATTGGTCAGCGCTTCGAGCTGTTCCTGCAGCGTGATGGACGCATTGTAAGTCCGGAAGACTTTCGCTGTCAACCCATCCATCAGGTCCTGGAGATGTTTGTTCAGCATTGTTGTCTGGAAAGGCAAGTGGGGAGTAAAGTTAGAGAAGAGGAGCAGGAAAAATAGTGGGCCAGGTAAGAGCTCTCAGTTGACCTTCAATTTCAGGAAGGCACAGGTAGGAATTTAACTCAGGAATACCCCTATCTTTCATGCAACTCAAAAATAAATCCTTTCTCCCTAAAAGGTAGCTGTGGGATTGGCATTAATCCCCTTCCCATCATTTTTAACCCAAGAGAAAGCTTACTAAAGAGTTTTGTGGTGGTAATGTAAGCTACTTCTGCCATATGGACTAGGACAGGGGGTCTCCAAACTTGGCAACATTAAGACTTGGAATGGCTGGCTGGGGAATTCTAGGAGTTAAAGTCCAGAAGTCTTGAAGTTGCCAAGTCTGGAGACCCCTGGACTAGAAGATCATGAGACTTGGAATTGAAATGCAAATGGAAGATATTAAAAAAAAAACACCCTATTCAAATAGTTATGTTGAATCTTTATCTTCTTCCACTGCAGAACCCCAAACTATATACAGTACATCCCCATTAATCTCCAGTCTCCACCATTCAGTCAGAGCTGAAGAAGCTTCTTGGGTCAACAGCGAAACGTCTTCAAAGAAAAAAACAAGGAAGTCCACTTGCCTCTTGGAAAAAAAAAAAAAACTTTTGTGACTCTGAGTTAGATCCCCACTTGCTTAAGCAAACTGAGCCATCAAATAATTTCACGTCATCATGTCTTGGATTCCCTCTCCCTCAAACCTAATGAAGTAGGAGAATACAAATGTGTACTCTCAGTAGGAAAACAAGGAAGCCAGCCAGCAGTGCAAAATTCAAGAAAGACATGTCAGAGTGTGAATATTCAGACTGGAATAGGCAACAGGTCAGCCAATGGGGACTGTTTGGAAACTGAAACAGAGTGTTTGTATGGGGCGATAAGAGAGAGTCTGGAGCCTGGGCGTGGCTTAGACTTGCTGAACTGTATGTAAGAGTTGATTTGGCCTCTGTAATGGCTGCCTCTGTACAATATATTAGCCTCTGTGTATCTCTCTCTACTCTGTAACGACTTGCTTCTATGAATATTGCTCCTGTGTTCCTGATTTTGTATGCTGAAGTTTCTTATATGTAAAATTTGAATCCTGCTGAAGTTCGTTTAGTGTGCTGGTCGGATGTGCTGCAACAATTCTGACAAGTCAACATGCACTTACAGAAAGCTTATCGAAGAGGTTGTCTCCAGGTTCTTTCTCCTCCATGAACAACTGCAAGTTCTTGAACACCTACAGCAAAGACAGATCTCACAGTAAGGCCCTCAAAGAATTCACAGCATCTAAAACACCACTGTGGACATTGTGGACACAGTGACACTGTGTCACTGTGGAGAGAGACTTGGGGTAAGAAGGAAGGAGATCCAAGATCATCGACTGTTGGAGGCCACCTGGCTGAAAGTCAAACCAAGGGCAGATGTTGGAACAGCGAATTCAGAAAATGGACGAAGTGCAGATCAGTTCCATCTTGCGGCAACCACAAGATGGAGGCCCCAGAAGAAACAGGCATGTATCTTCTGGGGAAGAGATCTTCAACTTTGGAGTCTAGATATTGTAGAGCAGTGTTTCTCAACCTTGGCAACTTGAAGATGAGTGGACTTCAACTCTCAGAATTCCCCAGCCAGCTATGGCTGGGGAATTCTGGGAGTTGAAGTCCACTCATCTTCAAGTTGCCAAGGTTGAGAAACACTGTTGTAGAGGAAAGCTGCAATATCGAGTAAGGTGGAAAGGATACTCTCTTGCGGAGGCACAATGCGTAGCTACGAATAAGGTTAGAGCAGCTAAGCGGATAAAGAAATTCCATTCCAGATACCCTGAACAACCAAGGAGAGGGGGAGGGGGGAAACAGATAATTAAAATCCTAATTACGAAAGCGCGTGCATGCACGGGGGGGCGGGGGGAGCACAGGGGCTCACGCACGCATGCGCAGGAGGAGAGCGGGGAGTCGCATGTGCATTGCATTACAGGTTCGCACACACACACACGCTTTCGGCACACAACAACAAAAAGATTAGCCATCACTGCCCTACACCATTCCTGTTGTGGCCCGCCAGCTCGAGTCAGACAACAAGGAGGCTGAAGTGGATGTGGTGCCAGAGGCAGAGACTCAGCCAGGGCCTTCAGAACCTCCAGAGGCTCCTTCAAGTGAAGAGAGTGAAGTGGAGGAGCCTCTCCTCAATGCTCGGGCACGCAGGGCTGCTAAAAGGCAGGAGTGGCTACTCAGGAGGAGGAGGTCTCCTCGAGAGTAGGGCTTGAGGATAATTGGCCACTCCCTTAGCCTATTTAAGTTCACACACAGATAGCAAACGTTGCTGGAAACAACGTTTAATTACTATGCAGAGCATTTTGAGAGTGAGTTTCTTGTTACATCGTGGTTTCTGGGCTGGTTGCCAACCCTTGTCGGACTTTGTTTATTCTCTGTAATTCATAGCAATTCATAGATAAGGACATTTGCACTGAAAGCCTGCATTTTGAAAGGGGTCTGTTTGTATTAAACGGAGTTTTTGGAGCTGTGTGTGTATCACACTCCTTGGGATCCGGAACTGGGGCAGAACAATTTCAGATAAGTAGCGGACTATCCCTTTTTAAAAAACCTCCAGTGATGAAGCACCCACAACTTCAGAAGGCAAGTCCTTCCACTGATTGGCTGATCCTGCTGGCGATTTTCCCAGAGAATGGGGTTCTTCCAGGTATTTTGGAACTACAATTTCCATATTACCAGATCCCAGACTGGCAACGGTCAGCCTAAGCTCTAGGGAAGCTATGCTCTTTGGAAGCGCTCAGTTGGATCGGGCCCCCTCCTGGCTCACCTGCTTCTCCACGGACACCTCGTTGTAGTAACGGATGCAGTCTTTACCCAGGAAGTCAAACTCCACCACGTTCTCCTTGCCTCCCCGCCGTGAGTGCAGAGCGATGTGTTCTACTCGCAAAGAGCAACAGCCCACCGTGTCGGCTGTCTCCCCTTCCTCCTTCTCGTTCCCCGTCCTCAGGGCCAGCTGGAAAGAGACAAAGAAGGGGGATCTTTACTTTATTGTCATTGCACCTCGTACAACGAAATTAAATGCCATTTTCAGTGTACATTACTGTTGTGGCCCCGCCCTCCGAGCCTATCTCATTGGAGGAAGAAGGCTCCGAACATGAAGAAGAGGAGTCGGCCAGGCCTCCCTCTCCAGGCCCCTCCCCTCTGGCACTGCCTCAAGTGCCGGCTGAGGAAGAGGAGATTAGCCAGGAGCCAGGTGTCTCCGATGAGAGCGAGGGAGGCGATCTGTCGTTCCTGGATCCACGCCAACGAAGGCGTGATAAACGGTTGCAGCAGTTAAGGAGGCGTGCCAGGGATTATAACTGAGTCACTGGACCACACCCCAGAGACTATATAAGAGAGTGTGGTGGCCGTTTAAGACTCTGTGGCGGACAAAAAACTAACTCTGGGTAGTCACTTGAACAACGCCTAAATCTGCCAAAGGTTCCTTGTTTTGAACTGGACTATTTGCAATTTGTATGTATTTTCTGTTTATCTGATGAAGTAAAGCCCTTGGCAGTCGATGCTCGTATAGCTGCCGAGTTTTAGATAACAACCTGTGTGCGTGCCAAGTGCTTTCTTAACCCTCGGCTGGCTGTGTTTGTGTGTGTGGAGACGGGGACAGAACACATTACACTTAAAAAAATAAAACCAAAAACACACATCCTTCACATTCTATGCAATTGAATTAAAAACCTCTGATATTGCATTAATATTGCACTATACCAGGGGTTGGCAACCTAGCATGGCATGGCATGGCATAGAATTTTTTATTGGCAAAGTGTGATTGGACGCACAAGGAATTTGTCTTGGTGCATATGCTCTCAAAGAGCCTCAAAGAGCCACAAAGGTCCTAACCGGAAGCCCCCCGCTCAATTCTGGAACCGACCGGAAGTCCGGTTCCCCCACCATAGAGTCTCCTCCTAGCGCGGCGTCCTTTTTCCTCTACCAATCCTAACCGGAAGTCCAGAGCTGACCAGAAAACCCGCCCATGTTTCCTTGCAGATATTTCATTACCCAACATCCTAGCACTAATGACCCCCACAATCCTCCTCCTCCTCCTCCCCACAAACCCAACTCCCTTCTAGCACTGAAGATGTACCCTAGCTGGGTCATGAAACGTCCGCAAGAAAGCAACTAAACTCGGAGAGGACCAAGGACTTCATCGTTCAAACCCGAGTGACAAATATTCTCTTCGGTGGGTTTCAAGTCCACCTCTACATGATCTTTGGGAAGAGATGCCAGGAAGGATGCCAACCATTTGGGCAGCGATAAACTCGGTGCTGAAATGCCCTTATCCTTACCTTATCGATGAAATAGAGCGCCACGGATATTTGCCGCTTCTTCAGCTCCTTGGATTTCCAGTCTGCCCGGTACTGACGTCGGATCCGGTGAACCAGCTTCTTCAACCGACGAGCCACTTCGTATTTTTGCCAGTCTTTCTCGCCCTGCAAGAAAAGAGGAAGGTTGTGAGGCTAGTGGTTCTGAAAAGGCCCATCTGTGTGTGTGTGTGTGTGTGTGTGTGTGTGTGTGTGTGTGTGTGTGTGTGACACACAGAGAAAGGAGAGGGAGGGAAAGAAACAGAGACAGAAAGGGGAAGAGACAAAGAGAGAAAAGAGAAAGAGAGGGAGAGAGAAAAAGAGAGACAAAGAGGGGCATAGAGAGAGAGAGAGAAAGAGAAAGAAAGAGAGAGGAGAAAGAGAGGGAGAGAAACAGTGACAGAAAGAGAGACAGAAAGAGAAAGACAGAAAGAGAGAGAAAGGGGGAGAGACACAGAGAAAGAGGAAGACAGAAAGAGAAAGAGGAAAGAGGAAAAGAGAGAAACAGTGACAGAAAGAGAGAAAGAAAAAGACAGAAAGAGAGAGAAAGACAGAAAGAGAAACAGAGAGGAAAGAGAGAAAGGGGGAGAGAGAGACAGAGAGACAGAAAGAGAAAGACAGAAAGACAGAGACAGAGAGAAAGACAGAAACAAACAGAGGAGAGAAAGAGAGAAAGAGAAACAGAGAGGAAAGAGAGAAAGGGAGAGAGAGAGAGAGAGAGACAGAAAGAGAAAGACAGAAAGACAGAGACAGAGAGAAAGACAGAAACAAACAGAGAGAGAAAGAGAGAAAGAGAAACAGTAACAGAAAGTGAGAGACAGAGAGAAAGACAGAAAAAGAGAGAAAGGGGGGAGAGACAGAGAGAAAGAGAGAAAGAGGAAGATGGAAAGAGGAAGAGAGAGGAAAGCGAAAAAGAGGGAGAGAAACAGTGACAGAAAGAGAGAAAGAAAGAAGATAGAGAGAGAAAGACAGAAAGAGAAACGGAGAGGAAAGAGAGAAAGGTAGAGAAAGAGAGACAGAGAGACAGAAAGAGAAAGAAAGACAGAAAGAGAAACGGAGAGGAAAGAGAGAAAGGTAGAGAAAGAGAGAGACAGAGAGAAAGAAAGACAGAAACAAACAGAGAGGAGAGAGAGAAAGAGAGGGAGAGAAACAGTGACAGAAAGGGAGAGACAGAAAGAGAAAGACAAAAAGAGAGAAGGGGGAGAGAGAGAGACAGAGAGAGAGAAGTCTCTCACATGCATGACTAAAGCCCCTCCCCCTTTTCATGTGTGTTGACCTCAATTAGTCCTTAACTTACAACCATTCATTTAGAGACCATTCCGTTACAACGGCACTGGAAAAAAAAGTGAATTATGACCAATTTCATACTTAACAACCGTTGCAGCATTTCCATGATCAAGTAATCAAAATTGGGACACTTGGAAACAAGCTCATATTTATGACGGTTGCAGCATCCCGGGGGGAGGGGGGAGGTGTCACGTGATCCCCTTTTGCGACCGTCTGACAAGCCAAGTCAATGGGGAAGTCCCTCAAATTTCTGTTGTTAAGCGAGACCGTTGTGAAGTGAGCCTTGTCCCATTTTACGACCTTTTCTGCCACCGCCGTTAAGCGAATCACACCAGCTGTTAAGAATAGGGTTGTTAAGTGAATCTGGTTTCCTGTCGGAAGGTCTCCAGGACATTGTGACCATCATAAATATGAGCCAGTTGTGCCGAGGGTCTGAATTTAGATCACGTGACCACGGGGATGGCTGCGACGGGTCGTAAGTGTGAAAAACGGTCATAAAGAGTCACTTTTTTCACTGCCGTCGTAACTTCGAAGAGTCACTAAGCGACCTGTGGTAAGTCGAGGTCCACCTGTACCTAACAGGCACCTGGCATTTGGAGTAACCAACTCCAAAGGTAGGTAATGATGGGCCTCACCTTCAGCTTGGAACTCGGGTTCAACATGATATACTTGATGGACCCCTGGATGTTCTCAGTCCAAGATGCCAACCAGGTGACTGTGTTGTCACACCTGACTTCCCTCCACTTATGACCACGCGGAGGCCGGGGGATCTTTGAATCTCTGGCAGGGAGAAGGAAAAAGGGGAGGAAAAACACAGGGAGGGTTTAGAAGTTTAAAAAGTAAGCAGGAGAGGAAGAAGACAATTCAAGCATGGTAGAGACCCTCTTCCATAAAAATCTCTCCACACTCTATGTTAGGAATTGGGTCACCCATGCCTAAGGCAGGACTAGAACTCACCGTCTCCTATTGATAGGCCCAAGGTCACCCAGATGGCTTTCATGCTTAAGGCAGGACTAGAATTCCCGGTCTCCTGGTGATCATCCTAAAGTCACCCAGTTGGCTTCCATGACTTAGGCAGGACTAGAACTCATCATCTCCTGGTGACTGGCCAAAGTCACCCAGCCAGCTTCCATGCCTAAAGTTGGACTAGAACTCACCATCTCCTATTGATAGCCCAAGGTCACCCAGCTGGCTTTCATGCTTAAGGCAGAACTAGAACTCCCAGTCTCCTGGTGATTGGCCTAAAGTCACCCAGCCAACTTCCATGCCTAAAGTTGGACTAGAACTCACGTCTCCTATTGATAGGCTCAAGGTCACCCAGCTGGCTTTCATGCTTAAGGCAGGTCTAGAACTCACAGTCTCCTGGTGATTGGCCTAAAGTCACCCAGTTGGCTTCCATGCCTAAGGCAGGACTAGAACTCACCGTCTCCTGGTGATTGGCCTAAAGTCACCCAGCCAACTTCCATGCCTAAAGTTGGACTAGAACTCACCATCTCCTATTGATAGGCTCAAGGTCACCCAGCTAACTTTCATGCCTAAGGCAGGACTAGAACTCACCGTCTCCTGGTGATCGGACCAACTTCACGCCTAAGGCAGAACTAAACATACTGTCTCCTATTGATAGGCCCAAGGTCTGGCTTTCATACCTAAGACAAGACTAGAACTCACAGTCTTCTAGGGATTGGCCCAAAGTCACCCAGCCAGCTTCCATGCCTAAAGTTTGGACTAGAACTCACCGTCTCCTGGTGATTGACTTAAAGTCACCCAGCCAGCTTTCAAACTTAAGACAGGACTAGAACTCACAATCTTCCAGAGATTGGCCAAAAGTCACCCAGCCAGCTTTCAGGCCTAAGGCAAGACTAGAACTCACCGTCTCCTATTGATAGGCCCAAAGTCACCCAGCTGGCTTTCATGCTTAAGGCAGGTCTAGAACTCACAGTCTCCTGGTGACTGGCTAAAGTCACCCAGCCAGCTTCCATGCCTAAAGTTGGACTAGAACTCACCATCTCCTGGTGATCGGACCAACTTCACGCCTAAGGCAGAACTAAACATACTGTCTCCTATTGATAGGCCCAAGGTCTGGCTTTCATATCTAAGACAAGACTAGAACTCACAGTCTTCTAGGGATTGGCCCAAAGTCACCCAGCCAGCTTCCATGCCTAAAGTTTGGACTAGAACTCACCGTTCTCCTGGTGATTGACTTAAAGTCACCCAGCCAGCTTTCAAACTTAAGACAGGACTAGAACTCACAATCTTCCAGAGATTGGCCAAAAGTCACCAGCCAGCTTTCAGGCCTAAGGCAAGACTAGAACTCACCGTCTCCTAGCCTGGTGCCTTCACTACTACGGCAAACTGGCTCTCTTTCAATTAACAAAACAGAACCAGAACAGAATTTTTAAATAAGGAGAGGAGAGGAAGGGAGAACATTAAGTCCTTCGCTGTCAATCTTAAAGCATGCTGACTGGGGAATTCTGGGAGTTGAAGTTCACCCATCCTAAAAAATTGCCAAGCTGCAGAAACGTTGCCATGGAAAACAATGCCAGACTCACTTGCTACAGTTGATGATGACGTCTTCTGGCATTATCCTCTTCTTCAGCATCCCCATTTTGGGGTGATTCCCACGGCCCCGGAATAAACCCGGAGGCTCGATCTTGAAGTTCCCGATCTTCTCCCGATGCCCATCAATTACGCAGTAGCCGTATTTCTCTTGGATTCTTTCTGCCTCCTCTTTCAACCTCTATTAAAAGGATGGACAAAAATAAGTAATTACAGATAGTCCTCGACTTACAACCAAGCGAGCCCAAAACTTCTGTTGCTAAGTGAAACAGGGGGAGGATGACTGTGGGGATCCTTGATGTTCTCTGAGCTTGGTTGTTTTCTTGAAGACTTTTTATGACCCAACTAGATAACATCATCAGTGCTAGAAGGGAGTGAGTTTACTCTCTGTTTCTATACATGTGGCTTGCCCTCTCAGTGTTTCTGGATCTTTCGTGCACATAAACAAGAGAGCAGAATCAAAACTAGACTTCCTTCAGAGTTTCAACGAGGAGTGAAAAAGCGGTTCGAATCCCTAGTACAGGTCTCCTGCGTGAGCAGGGGATTGGACTAGATGACCTCCAAGGTCCCTTCCAACTCTGTTACTGTTACCTCAGCTTGTACCAACCGTCAATCATGTCTGTACCTGTTTCTCTTCCTTGGGCAAAGCCTTCTGGGCTTCTTGCTTTTCCAGAAAATAGCTATGGATGTCGCTGAAATCGCACCTCTTCAGGTCTTTGATTTTCTTCCTTTCCTGAGGAGTCATCACCTACACAGGAAAAGGAGGAGGCCATCTAAGTGCTAAAGCTGTACATGACTTAGAAAACAAGTTATCCTCAATAAGATACCTTCTAAACCATGATTTCTCAATCTTGGCGACGTAAGAAGTATGGACTTCAATTCCCAGAATTCCCTGTGCAACATAGCCACTTTAAGCAACATGGACTTCAACTCCCAGAATTTCCCAGACAGCATGCCTTACTTTAAGAAGTATGGACTTTGATTCCCACAATTGGCCTAGCTAGCATGACTACTTTGAGAAGTGTGGACTTCAATTCCCAGAATCCCCTAGCCAGTATAACCACTTGAAGAAGCAGATATAAAAAACAGAATTACCAAGAGGGATTTCCTATGCCAGGGCTCTCCAAACTTTGCAACTTTAAGACTTGTGGACTTCAAATCCCAGAATTCCCCAGCTGGCTGGCTGGGGAATTCTGGGAATTGAAGTCCACAAATCTTAAAGTTGAATTCTGGGAGTTTTTAATCATGGGGCCAAATTTATATATATCTTTTTAATTGTATTTTAATGTTTGTAGTTTATGTTTTTATTTGGCTGTTCACCGCCCTGAGTCCTCAGGTATACAAATTTAAAAACAAATAAATAAATAAATAAAGTCTTAAAGATGAATTCTGGGAGTTGAAGATCACAAGTCTTAAAGATGAATTCTGGGAGTTGAAGTCCACATTAAAGTTGCCAAGTTTGGACACTCTGTCCTAAGCAGTCTCATCTTCCTACCTGTCAGTTCCACCTTTCCATCATTCTGCTTTTTTGGGGGGGGAGGGGAATTTTCCCTATAATAATCTCCCAAATAGCTGCCAAAACCACCCCTGGTGGATACCTGCATCCAGTCACAGAAAAAGTTGTCCCGGAAAATCTTCTTGCGTGCGTAATCATCATCCAGCATCTTGGCGAAAAACGTGGCCACTTCCTCGGTGGCCCGGCTGAGTTTCATAGGCCTGCCTACAACAGAAGGGGGTGACCATGCAGTGATCAGGTGGGGGTATGGCTAACCTCCCATCCCAGTAAGGGCCAACTCTTCTCTCCAACCGTCTACGAAGCTCAAGAGAAGCCATCATTCTCCTCCACCTCGGATGTCTGTAGAGATTCTCAGTCATCCAGGTCATGGTTGTCCCAAAGGTGCTTCCCAAAAAAGACACCTCTGGGACTCCACCTTGGATGCAAATCCAGAGAAGACCACCTACCATTGTAGTAGAACTTGACGGAGTTTGGCAGAGGCTCGTAGGGTGCAGCAAAGTAGGGTCCTTTGTGGTGCAACTTATGCCATTTGACCCCATCGTCTCGTTTATCCTCTTCCCACCTGGAGAGAAGAAATTTAGAAAGTGTTAATGTCATCCAAGAAGACCAAGAACCTGATAAACGATTTTATACAAGCTAACTGTGACTCTCAAAGAGAGAGCTGCAGAAAACAAAACAGTTTTAACTTGCATCGAGAAAAGCATGCAGGATTTCAATCAGCTTACCACATTCCTGGGAAGCAGTATTTTTAAAAAAAATAAATAAAATAAAAGTACTGAGGACTAGTGCCTTGGGCAAGGGTTGGACTAGAAGACCTCCAAAGTCCCTTCCAGCCCTTATGATTCCACAATTTCCAAAATTAAGCCATAGTTCCACTAAGAATAATTGGCTAGAATAGATAATAGAATTCGTTATTGGCCAAGCGTGATTGGACACACAAGGAATTTGTCTTCGGTGCATAAACTCTCAGGGTACATAATAGTTATAAGTGATCAATCATGATCATATAGTCATCATAAAAATACATTCATCATAGTCATAAGATACAACACTTAGTGATAGTCATAAATCATACTAGGAAACTAAATAAATCAATATAAATCGTACAGCTACAAAGCAACAAAGTTATAGTCATAAGTAGAGAAGGAGACAGATAATAGGATAGATGAGGAGAAGAATAGTAATACAGCCTTACTAAATAGTTGCAACAGTATTGTGGAAATTGGTTGTTTAGCAGAGTGATGGCATGGGGCAGGGGTCAGCAACCTACGGCTCTGGAGCCGTATGTGGCTCTTTCACCCCTCTGCTGCGGCTCTCCATCACTCAAAATATGCATCACAACTGTTAATGTGCGACACCCGCCAGCACGCGATTTATTGAGCTTTTCAATCTCCGGTAGGCCAACCATGGATAAATCCAAGAAAAGAAAAGTTTCAGAAGAAAACAGAATGTTTAATTCAACTACATATGCTAGTTTTGTGGCCACTCAAGAAATAGTCAGGCATGGGAAGGTTTTTGTGGCTCCCGGTGTTTTCTTTTCTGTGGGAAACAGGTCCAAATGACTCTTTGAGTGTTTAAGGTTGCAGACCCCTGGCATGGGGGAAAAACCTCACCTCACCTCCTACAGTAGTGGCCAAAATTGTGGAAACCTTTTGGGAAAAGTATATTTTTGAGGTTTGATGGCTAATAACACCACTTTTTGGGGAAGTAGTACCATAAAATAAGAAGGTAACAGCGTTCCGTGTGCCCTCGGTGTTGAGTCATGCTGGCCACATGACCACGGAGACGTCTTCGGACAGCGCTGGCTCTTCGGCTTTGAAACGGAGATGAGCACTGCCCCCTAGAGTCGGGAACGACTAGCACATATGGGTGAGGGGAACCTTTACCTTTACCTTTTACCATAAAATTATATATCAATGGAAAGATAATTGAATCAAGAATGTAATGCAATAACTTTTAGAAAGGATTTGCTACTAGAATAGCAGTTACGGTATAAAGAAGAAAAGTGAAACACGTAGAAAAAACGAGATGTACAAAAATTATCACCATAGAAAAAACGAGATGTACAAAAATTATCACCATAGAAAAAAACGAGATGTACAAAAATTATCACCATAGAAAAAACAAGATGTACAAAAATTATCACCATAGAAAAAAGAGATATACAAAAATTATCACCATAGAAAAAACGAGATGTATAAAAATGATCACCATAGAAAAAAATGAGATATACGAAAATGATCCCCATCTCAGTTAATCCTTAGTTGGGTAACCTTTAGCATGAATTACGGCCTTACAACGTCTTCCCATGGAGTGAACCAAGACTTTGAGTTCTGCAGCTGTTCTAATGTGAAACCAAGATTGAATGATGGCTTCTATGAATTGGGTTTTATCGCTGGGTCGCAAGTTCTGACTAACAAGTTTCTTTAGCCGGCTCCCTAGATTTTTTTTTTTTTTTTGCAATTTTTTTTAAATTTTTTAAAACACACAAATAAACATACAATACATCTTTTAGGAACAGAGCATTGATAAATTTGTTCAACTTTTTGTTCATCTTTTAACAAAACTTTATATATTCTATTTTTGCCTTGACACTTATCACATATCCCAACTATTACCGTCTGGGCCAAACTATTTAATTCGATTTTATCTCTGCTTTTTAAATTTTGTATATATGTATTTTATTGTTGGCTGTTCACCGCCCTGAGTCCTTCGGGAGTAGGGTGGTATATAAATCAAATAAAAGTAAAGTAAAGTTATAGAAAGCTAACTCATATTAACTTGATCAAAACAATTACCCTTCTATTAATCCACTTAGATCTTAATTCAATTAATACCAATTACAATACCATCGATTTCCAATTGGGTTAAGAAGGTCTGGGCTATTCCCAGGCTGTTCCAGGAGTGGAATAGGATTATCTTGAAATTCCAAAAAAAAAAAAAGTTGTAGTTATTAACCATCAAACTTCCAAAAGAGCCTTGGTAGTACAGTGGTTTAATGCACCCTGTTATTAATACAGCTGCCTGCAATTTCTGCAGGTTCGAATCTTACCAGGCTCAAGGTTGACTCAGCCTTCCATCCTTTCTAAGGTAGGTTAAATGAGGACCCAGTTTGTGAGGGCAATAAGCTGACTTTGTATAAATATACAAAAGGATGAAGGCTATTGCTTAACGCACTGTAAGCCGCCCTGAGTCTCCGGAGAAGGGCGGCATATAAATCAAATTAAGAAAAAAAAAAATACAACTTTTCCCAAAAGGTTCCCACAATTTTGGCCACTACTGTATACTCTTTCCAGTTCTAGCACCCCACTTGGAAAAAAAAATGCAGCAAAATCCAAAGAAAATGATTACACAGAGCTTCAAAGCAGCCTCCTCTTTCATGCTTTATGCCCAGCAACGCTGGAGACCCTCCCCAGCTCATGCCCGCCCCATGCACACCGGCAAAACACGTGTCTCCGCTGGCAAACCTGGAATTCGCAGTACCTGGCTTTGGGGACCAGCACTCTGATGCAGGCTGCACAAATCCGGGTTAGAGTCAGAGGGGCAACCTGGCGAGGGGAGCGTGCCCACTGTGCCAGGCTGTGCCCATGCTTGAGCATGCCTTGCCAGCCCAGTCATGTGCAGCTGGCCACATGGAGGGATTGGGCGATGCTTTAGCAATCCCTATTTTTGCAAAATATATAGAGATATATTTAATTTTGCAAAATGAAACAGGGTTGGCGGGATGCCTTTTCCTGCACGAGGCATGGTGCAAAAAGGAGGTAGCCCACCGTGGGTCTTTTTGCTGGGAGGCTCTGGTGCAAGTCCACCCACCGACCCACCGACCCACCCACTCAATGGCCATGTCCCGAGGCATCTGGGAAATGTAGTCCTATTAAGGATTTGCTGGCTTAGGGGTAAGTAATAGATCCCAGAGCAATGGAGCTCGCTTAAAGAGACAGGCGTCTTTCCTAGTCAGGAAGTTATGCTGTGATCCAGTGTTTCTCAACTTTGCCCGGTTTAATAAGGGGGGTGGGCTTCAAATCCCAGAATTCCCCAGCTAGCATGATTTAAGGGGGGTGGGCTTCAAATCCCAGAATTCCCCAGCTGCATGCTTTAAGGGGGGTGGGCTTCAAATCCCAGAATTACCCAGGCAGCATGATTTAAGGGGGGTGGGCTTCAAATCCCAGAATTAACCAGGCAGCATGATTTAAGGGGGTGGGCTTCAAATCCCAGAATTACCCAGGCAGCATGATTTAAGGGGGGTGAGCTTCAAATCCCAGAATTAACCAGGCAGCATGATTTAAGGGGGGTGGGCTTCAAATCCCAAGAATTCCCCAGCTAGCATGCTTTAAGGGGGGTGGGCTTCAAATCCCGGAATTACCCCACCAGCATACTTTAAGGGGGATGGGCTTTAACTCCCAGAATTCCCCAGCCAGCATGCTTTAAGGGGGGTGGGCTTTAAGGTGGGTGGGTGGGTTTTGAACTCTCAGAATTCCCCAGCCAGCATGCTTTAAGGGGGGTGGGCTTCAAATCCCAGAATTCCCCAGCTAGCATGCTTTAAGTGGGGTGGGCTTTAACTCCCAGAATTACCTTACCCCAGCCAGCATGCTTAAGGGGGGTGGACTTTAAGGTGGGTGGGTGGGTTTTGAACTCCCAGAATTCCCCAGCCAGCATGCTTTAAGGGGGGTGGACTTTAAGGTGGGTGGGTGGGTTTTGAACTCCCAGAATTCCCCAGCCAGCATGCTTTAAGGGGGGTGGGCTTTAACTCCCAGAATTACCTTACCCCAGCCAGCAATGCTTTAAGGCGGGTGGACTTTAAGGTGGGTGGGTGGGTTTTGAACTCCCAGAATTCCCCAGCCAGCAATGCTTTAAGGCGGGTGGACTTTAAGGTGGGTGGGTGGGTTTTGAACTCCCAGAATTCCCCAGCCAGCATGCTTTAAGGGGGGTGGGCTTTAACTCCCAGAATTACCTTACCCCAGCCAGCATGCTTTAAGGGGGGTGGACTTTAAGGTGGGTGGGTGGGTTTTGAACTCCCAGAATTCCCCAGCCAGCATGCTTTAAGGGGGGTGGGCTTTAACTCCCAGAATTACCTTACCCCAGCCAGCATGCTTTAAGGGGGGTGGACTTTAAGGTGGGTGGGTGGGTTTTGAACTCCCAGAATTCCCCAGCCAGCATGCTTTAAGGGGGGTGGGCTTTAACTCCCAGAATTACCTTACCCCAGCCAGCATGCTTTAAGGGGGGTGGACTTTAAGGTGGGTGGGTGGGTTTTGAACTCCCAGAATTCCCCAGCCAGCAATGCTTTAAGGCGGGTGGACTTTTAAGGTGGGTGGGTGGGTTTTGAACTCCCAGAATTCCCCAGCCAGGAAATATGTGTAAATATGTGTGGACTCCAAATCCCAGAATGCTGGCTGGGGAATTCTGGGAGTCCACCCATTTTAAAGGAACCGAGAATGAGAAACTTTGCAGTTATATACCCCATTTTCTGACACATTGGCTCAGAAGGCAGCAAATAGGCTCAGATGGGATTACTCAGGAGTAAAAGTCTACAGGATGGCTGTTCCAACTGATTGCAAACGGAGGAGGAGGAGGAGGAGAACCATGTTCGTCAAGAAGGGGACACCTTTACTCAGCTGTAGTTCTCTTGATCAGATGCACAGAGAGGATGGCTGGGGGATTCTGGGAGTTGAAATCCACCCATCTTAAAGTTTTAAGAAACTTTGCGCTAGATTGAGGTGGGATTTAAACCGGGATCAGCTGAACTCTAAGCAATCCCCAAAGCTTTCATCCTGCAATAAAATTTGTCAGTTGGAAAAGGTGCTTCCCTCTGATCTTTAATTGCAATTCAAAATTGCAATTTTAATGCAGCCAGTAATTCTGTTGGAAGGTGATCCTCACTATTTTAAGGAGCGATGCATATGTCTAACAGTTTGCCCCAACTCTGTGCTCTCTAGATGGGCTGTTCCACAGAATCCAACGTGGCAGCACCTTCTGGGAGTTGTAGTCCAGACACCAATGCATTCTGAGAGTTGTAGTCCAAGGCACCAGACTGAAAGAACTACCAGAAACTCAAAACACAACTCTTAGATGACATCTGGTGGATAAATAGAAGAATAGCAGGAATAAAGCAGCATAATAATTATGAAACTTTTTGTAAATATTCTAGGAGAGTCTACAACAACCAAAAAAAAGAAAGAAAGAAAGAAATCAGAAGCAACAACAAACAAATTCAGAAAAAGTCTGGTAGCACCTAGGTAAGATAAACTCATTGCATTGTAAGGCTTACAACTTTTTTTATACTTAACTTATAACTTACTGATCATTCAGTGAGTTTGGTGGTTTGCTTCTGCAATCCAACAAGACAGACACAGACTTCAAAGGATAATTAGAACTGCAGAAAAAACAATGGCTACCAACCTGCCTTCCATGGAGGACCTGTCTACTGCACGAGTCAAAAAGAGGGCTGGGAAAATATTGACAGACCCCCTTGCATCCTGGACATAAACTGTTTCAACTCCTACCCTCAAAATGACGCTATAGAGCACTGCACACCAGAACAACTAGACACAAGGACAGTTTTTTTCCCAAACACCATCACTCTGCTAAACAAACAATTCCCTCAACACTGTCAAACTATTTACTAAGTCTGCATTACTATTACTATTGGTCTTCTCATTGTTCCTATCACCCATCTCCTCCCACTTATGACTGTATGTCTGTAACCTTGTTGCTGGTATCCTTACAATTTATATTGACTGTTTCCTAATATGATTTGATTGCTTATTTGTTCCCTATGACTATCATTAAGTGTTGTACCTTATGATTCTTGACAAATATATCTTTTCTTTTATGTACACTGAAAGTATATGCACCAAAGACAAATTCCTTGTATGTCCAATCACACTTGGCCAATAAAGAATTCTATTATTCTATTCTGTTCTCTTTCTGTTCTGTTCTATTCTTATTACCCAGCTCATTGCTTTTCAATGCTTTTTCAAATAAATGTAGAAACCCTTGCAAATTCAATACATCAATCTTAACCTAACTAACTCAAACTAACTTAATTTGTAATTGGTTTTAATCCGGGTTGTTTTAAATGAATAGCCAAAATTATTTAATGTTTTTTAAATTGCTTTTAAATTTTATATGTTATGTTTTACCATGGCTGTTCACCGCCCTGAATCCTGTTGGAGAAGGGTGGTATACAAATTAAAGAAAATAAATAAATAAATAAATAAAACTCCCCAAAAATATTGGGGAGCGGTGGCACTTTGATGTTGAAAAAGTAACAGCAGTCCTGTTTTTCTCTATTAGTTTGCTTCCAGAAATTGTGGGTGCTCCATCACTGGAGGTTTTTAAGAAGAGATTAGACAATCACTTATCTGAAATAGTATAGGACGTTCTTCTGCTTGAACAGGGGGCTAGACTAGAAGACCTCCAAGGTCCCTTCCATCTACTCTATCTGTATAAAATCAGGTGGGGGGACTTCAACAGCAGAGATTTAACATCGAAAACGTTTGCCATCAAAATCACAAATCACTTAAACCAGCAACGTACCATCTCCACTTGTCCTCCTCGGCTTTTGATCTTCTCCCACAGTTTCCTTCATCCTTCTTCTTTTTCTTCTTCTTCAAAGTCTTGTCCACTTCCTCATTTTTCCTTTTCCGGGATCCCCTGAGAAATTCTACATTTCGAACGCCTCTTTTGCTTCTGCTTCTCTTGGTCTTTTTCTCAACTCCATCTTGTAGGGTTCCTTGGTCTCCTGTCCCTTCTTCTTCTTCAGAGTCACCTTCCAGCTTGATCTCAAATGGTGACCTAAATCCAGACTCATCTTCTGTCCTTTCTTCCATCTCTTTTCCCAACTGAGGGATTTCCTCACCTGTCCATTCTCTGTCCACCTCTCTCTCGCCTTCCCACTCCTTCTCCGTCTTGACCTCAATGTTCTGCTCAGATCTTCTCCTGTCCACCCCATCTTCTCCGTCTCCTGGTCCAACGTTCTGCTCCAACTGCTTGTCATTATTCCTCTCTTCTTCTGTTCCTCTGAAATCCTCCTGCTCCAGACCTTCTGTGGTTCTGCTTCCTCTTTTCTCCTCCTGCGTGGAATGACCTTCTTCCTCTACTTTTCCAGCACAAATTCTCCCTTTCTTTCTTCCCCTCTCCTCCTCCTCCGGTCCATCTGCAGCTTCAGTCGCCTGTTAAAGAAAATGTGAATGGGTTTACAGGCAATCCTTGACTTACAACAGTTCATTTAGTGACCGTTTGAAATTACGGCACAGAAAAAAAGTAACTTAGAAGTATTTTTCCCACTTACAACCATTCCTGCATCTCCCATAGTCACGTGATTAAAATTCAGCCACTTGGCCACTGACTCATATTTATGATAGTTGCTATGTCCCGGAATAACGTGATTCCTTTTTGCGACCTTTTGACGAGCAATGGGGAAAGCCAGTTTCATTTAACAACCCTGTGACTAAGTTAACAACTTGCAGGGATTCACTTAACAACGGTGGCAGGAAAGGTCGTAAAATGGAAAACCAAGCTCACTTAGCAAATGTCTCACTTAGCAACAGTGGTTATAAGTCGAGGATTACCTCGACCATACACTAGATTGGGGGGTCCCCCAAAGGTGTTTTTCCGAAAGGTGATTTGACTTTCTTGGGTTGTGTTTTTTTTCCCTCTGAAAACGTTTCACTTCTCATCTCAGAAGCTTCTTTAGTTCTGAAGAACTGGAAATGCAGGAATGTAACATATACAGGTAATCCTCCACTTGCGACCTTAGCGACTGTTCAAAATTACCACAGATCACCCTCCCCCACAAAAAAAGCCATTTATGACCCAGTTCCAAAATGTCTGTAGTTCCCGCTGAAGTCACAAGACTGCATTTTGAATGCTCAGCAACCGCCCTGTGAGGATATGGTTTGAGCCTAACAAGTTGTCCAGGCAATATATGTGTTCTGTGACTTTAATATGAATATGTATTGTGTGACTTTAAAGTTTTCCTACTGATTCATTGTAAAGCTGAGTCATGCTGTAATTAGATAATCACTAGTTGTAAACGTATTTAAGAAAGGTACTGTAACATATTCAGTTGATGATATGCTACCATTGTGTGTGGAGTTGCTACCATTGTGCTATCATCGGTGGATGGATCTGCTACCATCGCGGTTTTTTATTTTTTTTATTTTTTTTATTTTTCAATTTATATACCGCCCTTCTCCCTGAGGACTCAGGGCGGTGCACAGCCAGAATTAAAAACATGAAATACAAATATTAAAAACAATTAAAATCTATATAAATCTGGCCCAAAATTTAAAAAACCACAAACCAATTAAACATTTAAAAAAATTTTTTTTTTAATTTCTTCCTAAACCAGCCCAGCTTGCTGGAAAAAGTGGGTTTTAAGGGCACGGCGGAAGGCACTGAGGTCTCCTTATCTCTGGGGGCAGCTGATTCCAGAGGGTAGGTGCCCCCACAGAGAAGGCTCTCCCCCTGGGGGTCACCAGCCTACATTGTTTGTTACCAGAGTGAACTTATTATTCTAACCAACTATTGTTTGTGTGGTAAGAAGATTTTTGTATCACTGGACTGATTTAACTGGCAAAGACTTGGATTGATTTAAAGACTATGAGATTGTTTTTTCACTATAAAGTAAACTTTTGATAAACCAGTTTGCACATCTCTTATTCATTGCTCTCAGCAACGTTTCTCTGTGTTCTACACTCTGCTGGTTGGTAACACAACAATATCCTTAACACGCCCACATAGATAGCCATTTGCTCTGTCCGTAGTCATGTGACCACAATTTATGACATATTGGCCGGACAAAAAATGTCCCTGAACAAACAATGATATCGCTTAACAACCCCAGCATTCATTTAACGACTGCTGCAAAAAAAGGTTATAAATTCACATCTGGTCAGGAGATTACCTCTTTAGAACTGTCACGATTTACGGCCGTAATTGCAGGGTTCAATTGCGGCCTTACCTTGAGGACTACATGCATAAGCCTCATGAGAGGAGAGGAGAGGGGAGGGGAGGAGAGGAGAGGAGAGAAAATAGAGAAGGGAGTACAGTAGAGTAGAGTAGGGTAGGGTAGGGTAGGGTAGGGTAGGGTAGAGTAGAGTAGAGTAGAGTAGAGTAGAGTAGAGTAGAGTAGAGTAGAGTAGAGTAGAGTAGAGAGAATGGAATGGAATGGAATGGAATGGAATAGGAATAAAATAGTTGGAAGAGATCTTGGAGGTCTAGTCCAACCTTCTGCTCAGGCATGAAACTCTGTACCATTTCAGACAAATGGTTGTCCAGTCTCTTCTTAAAAACCTCCAGTCATGGAGTACCCACAACTCCTGGAGGCAAGTCTTTCCACAGTTTGATTGTTCTAACTATCAGGAAATTTCTCCTTAATTCTAGGTTGCTTCTCTCCTCGATTAGTTTCCATCTATTGCATCTTGTCCTGCCCTCTGATGCTCTGGAGAATAGCTAGACCCCCTCCAGGAACTATTCTTTGTACGTTTTAGCCTCCAGTCCCCTAATCATCTTTGAAAGATAGTACAGTAGTGGCCAAAATTATGGAAACCTTTTGGGAAAAGTATTTTGGAGGTTTGATAACACCACTTTTTTTTTGGAGTTCAAGATAATCCTATTCCACTGTTGGCATGGCCTGGGATTAGCCCAGACCTTAACCCAATTAAAAATCTATGGAGCCAACCGACTAAATAAACTGGTTAGTCAGAAGCGACCCAGCAATAAAACCCAGTTCATAGAAGCCATCATTCAATCCTGGTTTCACATGATAACAGCTGCAGAATTCAAAGACTTGGTTCACTCCGTGGGAAGACATTGTAAGGCCGTCATTCATGCTAAAGGTTACCCAACTAAGTATTAACTGACATGGTGATAATTTTTGTATATCTCATTTTTTCTATGGTGATCATTTTTGTATATCTTGTTTTTTCTACGTGTTTCCCTTTTCTTCTTTATACTGTAACTGCTATTCTGAGAGCAAATCCAACTTAAAAGTTATTGCATTACATTCTTGATTCAATTATCTTTCCATTGATATATAATTTTATGGTACTACTCCCCAAAAAAGTGGTGTTATTAGCTAGTTTTAGAAAATACACTTTTCCCAAAAGGTTTCCACAATTTTGGCCACTACTGTACTTGTTCTATCTCTATTGTAAAGTTAAATATTTTGCAAGACTGAAAACATTTCTCATCCCCCTCTCCTTTTACTCTATAGAAAACTAGGGAGAGTCCCTTCTGAGCCCTTCCCACACCCCTTTTCCTACTGTGGGCTGAGACATCCTTTATGTGCCTGTTGTCCAGTCTGCAGCTCTTCCTCTGTCTCCCAAGGCCATTCCCACTAAACAACTACCGTATTTTTCAAAGTATGAGATGCACCTTAGTTTTTGGGGAGGAAAATAAGAAAAAAGCTGATTGGCGGTTAGATCAGCCTCCCAGAATACTCCCAATCAGCTGTTCCCAGAGGTGAATTTTATCAACAGGTTCGTTAGTTGTGAGCTCTGTGCCTTGCTTTTTTCCCCAGCCTCTGAAACTTCTGAAACTTTGTTTCAGAAAAAACTTTTTTTTTTTGCCTCTGAAAGCCTCTGAAACAGAGCTTCAGAACTTTTTTTTCTGAAGCTCTGTTTCAGAGGCTTTTTTTCTGAAGTTTCCTTTCAGAGGCTTTTTTTTCTGAAGCTGTTTGGAGGCTTTTTTTCTGAAGCTTCATTTCCGAGGCTTTTTTCAGCCTCTGAAACCTCCGTTTGAGAGGCTGGGCGGGGCTATATTTGGAGTATAAGACACACCCAGATTTTCACCCTCTTTTTTGGGGGGGAAAGGTGCATCTTATATTCCCAAAAATACGGTAAATGCAATTGCTACACAAAATTCCACCGTGCTTACTGCCTTATTCCCACGTGCGGCCACACGTGCCCCATCTTCCGACTGAAGCCTGGTCTTCTTTAACGCCGGCTCTTCTCTGAAATGCAAACACAGCAGAAGGAGTCTTCAGACAGGTGCGTAAAACTCAGCTGCACCTTTCCCAAACAATACTCCGGGATTTCAACTTTCAAGAAACCCAAAAACTGTTAAGGGTCCCAGGACCCACAGACACACACAGACACACACACACACACACACACACACACACACACATACACACACTGCCTCCCACAGCACAATTCCCATCACATCCAAATGATGGGCTATCTGTTAAAATCAAGCAAGGTTACGGCATACACTTGAAAGGAGTCTATAATTGTGGAGATTGTCTGGCAAGAACAACAAATCCTTACTCACAAGGAATATGCACGTGTAAAGCTTGTAGGATTTAGTTTATTGATTAGCCCATAGGCCATATCAAAGTGCAGAGTTCCAAACACAGATTACTAGTAAAAGCCTATAAAAACAATTTAAAGTGAAGTTGGAATAAAATACAATTTAGAATGAAATTGGAATAAAATACAATAACTGGATATATGGACAAATAAAATAAAATTATATTTCAGTATCACCCCTACAATCTAGCCCAGTCAGTCCCACAGTAAAGCTTGTAATAATTCTGGGTTGTTAAAAGTAACCAAGAGTTACCGATTTTTTTGGAGTATAAGACGCACCTTAGTTTTTGGGGAGGAAAATAAGGGGGGGGAATCTGGCTACCAGGTATTCATCTGGTTAGCATCCTTAGTCTGGTAAGTTTCAGCACATTATTTTGCTGGTTTTGAGCACGCGCACACTCACACGCGCGGGGTTGGGGATAAAAAACAGCTTCTAAAGCACAGCTGATCTTCGGAGAGAGAAGCACTGAGAAAAGCAGGCGAAGTATGGAAGATCACTTCAGTCCCTAGCGCCTCGTTAGGGCTAGAAAAAAGCTTATAAATCACAGCTGATCTTCGTAGAGAGAAGCATTGAGAAAAGCAGGCGAAGTATGGAAGATCACTTCACTCCCTAGCGCCTCGTTAGGGCTAGAAAAAAGCTTATAAATCACAGCTGATCTTCGGAGAGAGAAGCATTGAGAAAAGCAGGCGAAGTATGGAAGATCACTTCACTCCCTAGCGCCTCGTTAGGGCTGGAAAAAAGCTTATAAAGCACAGCTGATCTTCGGAGAGAGAAGCACTGAGAAAAGCAAGTGAAGTGCGGAAGATTGCTTCACTTCCTAGCGCTTCATTAGGGCTGGAAAAAAGCTTCTAAAGCACAGCTGACCTTTGGAGAGAGAAGCATTGAAAAAAGCAGGCAAAGCTCAGAAGATCAGATCACTTCACTCACTAGCACCTCGTTAGGGCTGGAAAAAAGCTTTGAAAAACTACATTCGGAGTATAAGATGCACCCAAATTTTCAGCCTCTTTTAGGGGGGCGGAGTGCATCTTATAGTCCGAAAAATGTGGTAGGCATCTTGCACACCTCAGCTAGAAATCAGGAATTGAGATGGTGTGGAGCAAATAGAATGTGTATTAGACAACTCCTGAAGCATTTATTAGCCAAGGTTTAGGATTAGGGACAGTTAGAGACCAATAAAATAATTGTTAGATTATTATTGTTAGACACTTTTTCTTGGAGCGCTTCAGTAAAAGGGGGAAAAAACCCTGCACCTCATGTCTGGTACCCTTCATTGGCCTCAGCACCAGGTTCAGACCCGAATTGATGACAACACAGCCTATCCTCCATGCCAGGGATGGGCACCTATGAGAAACTCCCAATCTGTGGACTTCAACTCCCAGAATTCCTGAGCCAGCAGGGGAAATAGTTTGCAATGGAAACTCTGCTTCCCATCATAGTCGTAAGTCAAGGACTATCCTCACTGACTCATTTTAAATATGTGCAATCCTGGTGGTGGTGGAGGGGATTAACTTTCCTGCAAACATCTCTCGAAACTGTTTGTCTGTCCAGACCCGAAGACCAGCCGACTGGCGGGAGGTATGCGCGCATGCACGGCAGAGCTGAGCTGGGGCAACGGCTCACGTGTCCACAGAGAGGGCGCTGCGTGCCACCTCTGGCACGCGTGCCATAGGTTCGCCATCACAAGTATAGGGTTTCCTGCTTGAGCAGGGAATTGGACTAGAAGACCTTCAAAGTCCCTTCTGGCTCTATTCTGTCTCATTGCATTTTCAAGTACAGAGCCATCAACCATAATGTGGACTTGTCTTTTTCTCACTCTACTTATCCACGCACAGGACTTTTCAAAAACTTGGCAATTTCTAAAAAAACAGTATCTATGAAAACTTTGGTGCCACCATGTTCTCAAGAAGTTCACATCATCACAAGTGCATTTGCACAAAGCTTCACTTTCCAATATTAGGAATAGAACAGAATAACAGAGTTGGAAGGGACCTTGGAGATCTAGTCCATCCACATGCTCAAGTAGGAAACCCTATATCACTTCAGACAAATGGTTGTCCATTCTCTCCTTAAAAACCTTTAGTGTTGGAGCACCACGACTTCTGGTGTCACGTTGTTCCACTGGTTAATTGTTCTCACTTCCAGGAAATCCCTCCTTAGTTCTAGGTTGCTTCTCTCCTTGGTTAGTTTCCATCCATTGCTTCTTGTCCTGCCTGGAGTTGCTTTGGAGAATAGGTAGACCCCCTCTTTTTGGGGGCAGCCCCTCAAATACTGAAACACTGCTAACATGTCATCCCTTGTCCTTCTTTTCATTAAGGCTGGAGCATCCGGGTGCTCCCCTTGAGGAGCACCCGGAGGCTCCAGCTGGTCCAGAATGCGGCCGCGCGGGTGGTTATGGGAGCGGCGTGGCGCTCCCATGTGATCCCCCCTCCTGCGCGAGCTGCACTGGCTCCCGGTGGTCTTCCGGGTGCGCTTCAAGGTTTTGGTTACCACCTTTAGAGCGCTCCATGGCATCGGACCGGGGTATTTACGAGACCGCCTTCTGCTACCAATAGCCTCTCACCGACCAGTACGCTCCCATAGAGAGGGGCTCCTCAGGGTGCCGTCGGCCAAACAACGTCGACTAGCGGCCCCCAGGGGGAGACCCTTCTCTGTGGGGGCACCTACCATCTGGAACGAGCTCCCCCCGGAGATACGGAGGATCCCGGACCTGCGCATGTTTCGTCGTGCTCTCAAAAGATTTTTATTTCAGCAGGCTGGCCTGGCCTAACTCTCCCTTTTCAATTTTTAAATTGTTTTAATCTGTTTTATATTTTTGGCCAAAATATTTAATAATTTTAATGGACTTTTAATGTTTGTATTATCTGTATTTTATCTTGGCTGTTCACTGCCCTGAGTCCTCCAGGAGTAGGGCAGTATAGAAATTTGATAGATAATAAATAAATAAATAAATAAATAAATAAATAAATAAACAAACAAACAAACAAACAAACAAACAAACAAACAAATAAATAAATAAATAAATAAACAAACAAACAAACAAGATATATCCAATTCCTGCAACCGTTCTTCGTAGCCTCCAGTCCCTTAATCATCTTTGTTGCTCTTCTCTGCACTCTTTCCAGAATCTCAACATATTTTTTTTATATCGTGGCATCCAAAACTGGACGCAATTCCCAAGTGTGGCCTTATCAAGGCCTTATAAAGTGATATTAACACTTCACGTGATCTTGATTCTATCCTTCTGTTTATGCAGCCAAGAACTGTGATGGCTTTTTTGGAAGGTGCTGCACACGGCTGGCTCAGATTTAATTTACCTCAGATAAGGAACAGCATGTCCGTTACAGAGGGTGGAATCCATGACATCTCAAGAGTTCTGGAAGAAAAAAAGAATTTAAGACGAACACATCAAAAACCTCTTTTTTTCCTTTCTCCATTTTCCCAATATTTTCATTTGTATTTGTATTTTGAACTTCCATAAGTTTAATAAAATTATATTTTTTAAAAAAAACAGGTAAAAATCTTATGAACTTTTTATGGGGAAAAAATAATTTTTATAATTTATGAGTTTGAAGATTACAAAGGTGACCTTATGGAAAAGTTATGAGGTAACTCTAGAGAGAGGATAAAATATAAATGCATTTTATAATCACTTTTAAGATCAGAAACTTTTTCTTTTCTTTTTTTATTTCATTTCTTATTTTTTTTTCTTTTTATTTCACTTCTTTTCTAATATTTGCATTGTTTTTGCTAAAAACTTCAAGAAAATTATATTTTAAAAAATAGCATATAAAACCGAAGGGACGAAATATAACCCAAATAGAAAGGTTTTGAGACAGATTCGATTCTATGCTATGATAAACCAATTCTGTTGAAAGCTCTGGATCATTGTTAGACTTCAACTCCACCCTGTGAACAGAGTTTTTGGACGGATGAAAAAATAATGGATTAATTTCCTGCTTGTACAGGCAGTCCACCGAGCCTGTCTGCCACTGGGAATGGCTAAACAAGCTTCCATTCATAGTCTGTTCAACATCAAACCAGCATTCCATGCTTCCTTCCCCTAATAAGCTAGGAGTTGAATTTCAACATTCCACTGAGCCATAATTTGCTTCACTCTGATTTGAACCAAGTCTGAGTTCGTGAACCACAATAAAGCCAAAACCATGACTATAACGTATCCATAACCTATAAAAAAAGGGTTTTTTTAATGCCCCCATTTGACTTCATCTATGGTACATTCAGGGCTCCATGTTTGAGAAGACAACGGTCATGAGTTCAGAATACAAGCCATGAAGAGGAATGTAGTATAACTTTTACCTAGAGAAATGTAGACGGAGGGGATGAAGGAAGGACTCGTTTCCTGCTGCCCAGAAATCCGGATTAAAAAAAAATAATAATAAGGAAGGTTGATTGAGGTTCAATGTCAAGAGAGATGGACTTGGATGAATCATGAGTCATGGAAGATCTCTCTTTTGCTGAAGATCCTCAAGTCAAGGTGAGCAGAGACTTAGCTGCATCAGCTCGTGATGGTCTACAAGACCAGCTTCAAGTGTCTATGAGGTCACAAATCACATTAAACTTTGATTTGCTCAGCAGTGATTGGTTGAATAAGCTTCAGGTGACTTAGCTGAGATATCACGCTCAACGAAAACCCATAAATCTACATTATGGCTCAGTGAAATGAGTGAACGGATCATGTGGTCCCTAGAAACCCCAACTCTCTTCATAAGCAAGGGCCTGCATGAGATCCAGCTTCTAGGTTTGCTTAATGAATTCTTAAGAAACAGTATTAAAGAAATATTTAAGGTACTTAAGTGTCAAAGCAGAGGCGTCCAACTTGGCAAATCCAATGGATTTCGATCATGCTGACTGGGTAATTGGTGCTGAAGTCCAGAAGTTTTAAAGTTGCCAAGGTTGGACACCCCGTGTTAAAGAAAGGCAAGACTTGAATGCAATCCCATGCAGGAGATCTCGGGGCTCCCTTCTTCTAAAACCATGGAGAAGTTCACCTTGGGAAGCCGAGTTCTCTTGCAATGGCCTCTCCTTTGACAGAAAACTCTGGTCTGGATCCTTCAGAAGACAAGACTGTAAGAGGAAGACACAATTATAACACTAATATGTTTACAAACAAGAGTTAGAGTCTTTCTTGGGCTCTGCACCCTCAAATGACAACCTACACCATCCCAATCCAATCCTGGCTTCCTAGTCCTCTCACCCAAATGTAGTGGGAGATAAACCAAGGTCCAACCCATTTTTGGTGTCCCTCAGAAGCACAGTTGTCAGACGGGTGACACAGCTTCCTGCACTCTGTGACGCTAGACTGAGAAAAAATAAGACAACCACCCTAATTAAGCATTCATTTTGAGAGGAGCGGAGAGGAGAAGGAGAAGGAGAAGGAGAAGGAGAAGGAGACGGAGAAGGAGAAGGAGAAGGAGAAGAGAAGAGAAGAGAGGAAAAAGAGGAAGAGAAGAGGAAGAGGAAAGAAGAAGAGAAGAGAAGAGAAGAGAAGAGAAGAGAAGAGAAGAGAAGAGATGGAAGGGACCTTAGAGGTCTTCTAGTCCAGCCACTGCTCAGGGTTGAAATCCAACAGGTTTTGACAGGTTCTGGACAACCGGTAGTAGAAATTTTGAGTAGTTCAGAGAACCGTCCAAATGCCACCTCTGGCTGGCCCCAGAGTGGGATGATAATGGAGATTTCACAATATCCTTCCCCCAGGAGTGGGGATTTTGCAGTATCCTTCCCCTGGGAGTGGTGGGGGGATTGAGATTTTGCAGTATCCTTCCCCTGCCACGCCCACCAAGCCACACCCACCAAGCCACACCAAGCCACGCCCACAGAACTGGTAGTAAAAAAATGTGGATTTCACCACCGCCTCTGCTCAAGAGGTGGCATGCAGCACCCTCTCTGATGGCCCGCGAGCCATTGCCCCAGTTCAGCCCGGCTGTGCATGTGCACGCACCTCCCGCCACCCAGCTGGTCTTCGGGTCTCTGCCGCACGTGCGTGAGGGGTGGGGCATGTGCAGGGGGGCACACACGCATGCGGGGGTGGGGTGCACGCGTTGGGGCCGTGCGCGCATTGCATTTTGGAGGTTTGGGACAGTGATGAAATCTAAAATTTGTTACTACTGGTTCTGTGGGCGGGGTTGGTGGGGGGGGTAATGTGACTGGGGTGGGCGTGGCCTTGTTTTTTTTACTTTTAAAACATTTTTTCTACGTCGTCTTCAGCAAAGAGGTTGCAAAAAAAATGCTTTCTCTGACGGCTCCCAGCTGAGTTGCCTGATCGGCAGAGGCTTTTTTTTCTTTTAAATGCCTCTGATTTTTTGGATCGTTTTTAAAATGCCTCTCCTTGCTCTGTTGATCAGGCAACGCAGCTTGGATCGTCCAGAGGCTTTTAAAAGAAAAAAAAGCCTCTGACAATCAGGCAGCTCAGTTGGGATCTTTGACAATCCCAGCTGAGTCACATATCATCAGAGGCTTTTTTTTTAAAAAAAGATTTTTTTTGGCCGAAGAGGTTGTAGAAAAAAATGCTTTTTTTAAAAGTTAAAAAAAAAGCCTCTGATGATTGTGCGGCTCAGCTGGGCAATGGGGGGGGCAGGGATTTTTGCTACCGGTTCTCCGAACCACCCGCCTCCATCGCTACCGGATCAGGCGATCCGGTCTGAACGGGGAGTCTGTAAAAGGTTAGCCATCATTGGTATAGGGTCTCCAGATCGAGCAGGAGGTTGGACTAGAAGACCTCCAAGGTCCCTTCCAACTCTGTGAATTCTGCAAACAACCCACCCATCCTTGAATCAGCAGAAACCCTACACCACGATACCGATTGCACCACTGCTGGTCCCTAGCGTCTTTCTCCTGTGCTCCCATTCACCCCCAATGCTCTCGTCCTAATTATACATGTGCAGCCCGAGATAAACCAAAGCTATTGGGAGATTTCCTGTCTTCTGCGTATCTCCAGCGAGCAGGGAAAACATCCCTATCAGCACCAGAGCAGGAGAGAAATGGGATCTGGCTGCAGACGTCTCTGTGTCGTATCTAAGCTCCTTCCGGCCCCCTCCTCCATCCAAACCTATCATCACCCAGGTCGAATTCACTTTTGCAAAGAAAAACAGATTGGAGGCGAGGAAGCAGCCCAGCTACGTTACTTTAGATTTCTCTTTACGTCTTTTCCTTCTTTTATCTGCTCAACAAATGCTGGACTTCCAGAATAACAGGATATGGAATAACAAGAGTTGGAAGGGACCTGGTAGGTCATCTAGTCCAACCCTCTTTCCAAGCAGCCCCACAACATTTCTGACAGAGGGCAGTCGAGGCTCTTCTTGAAAGCCTCCAGTGATGAAGCTCCCAAACTTCCGAAGGCAACTTCTGTTCCATGGGTTGATTGTTCTCACTGTCAGAAAATTTCTCCTCGTTTCTAGGTTGAATTTCTCCTTGATCAGTTTCCATCCATTCTTCCTTGTCTAATCTATTCCATTCCATTCTATTCTGTATTTTTTTCTATTCTATTCTATTCTATTCTATTCTATTCTATTCTATTCTATTCTATTCTATTCTATTCTATTCTATTCTATATTTACTATTCTATTCTATTCTATTCTGTATTTTCTATTCTATTCTATTCTATTCTATTCTCCTTGTTATTATTACGAGACCGCCTTCTGCCACCAATAGCCTCCCACCGCCAGTGCGCTCACACAGAGTGGGCCTCCTCAGGGTGCCGTCCGCCAGACAATGTCGGCTGGCGACCCCCAGGGGGAGAACCTTCTCTGTGGTGGCGCCCACCCTCTGGAACAACCTCCCCCCAGAGTTACGGATAATAACAGACCTCCGGATTTTTCGTCGGGCCCTAAAAACCCATTTATTTCAACTAGCTGGGCTGGCTTGAGTCAAATTTTAAACTGATTTTAAATTGGAATTGTTTTAATTACGGCCAAAAGATTTAATCATTTTAATCAGTTTTTAGATTTTGTATGTTTTGTATGTATGTCTTGTTTTATTTTGGCTGTTCACCGCCCTGAGTCCTATATTGGAGAAGGGCGGTATAGAAATTTTAAACTTTATTTATTTAATTATAAATTTTAATATATTTTTTTTTATTTATTTTTTTTATTTGATTTATATGCCGCCCTTCCGGAGACTCAGGGCGGCTTACAATGCGCTATATTTAGCTTTATCCTTTTGTAGTTTTGTTAAAATGTCACTTATGGGCCCCCACAAACTGGGTCCTCTATTATTTCTCTCTTATCTATTCTTATATCTATTCTTATATTTTATTATATTCTATTATTTCTCTATTCTATTCTCTTTATTATTCTATTCTATTCTTATTATTCTATTCTCTTGTTATTTATTATATATTCTTCTCTTCTCTTTATTATTCTATTCCTTCTCTTATTTATATTTCTTCTGTTCTCTCTATTATTTCTATTCTATTCTCTTTGTTATTTTATTCTATTCTATTCTATTCTATTCTATTCTATTCTATTCTTTCTGTATTTTCTACTCTACTCTACTCCATTCCCATTCCCATTTCCATTCCCTATTCTATTCCATCCCATCCCATTCCACTCTATTATTCTATTCTATTCTGTTCCGTTCCGTTCCATTCTGTATTCTGTTCTATTCTATTCTATTCTATTCTATTCTATTCCGCTTTCTATATTCTATACTCTATTCTATTCCACTTTCTATATTCTATTCTATTCTATTCTATTCTATTCTATTCTATTCCACTTTCTATATTCTATACTCTATTCTATTCCACTTTCTATATTCTATTCTATTCTATTCTATTCTATTCTATTCTATTCTATTTTCTATTCTATTCTATTCTGTATTTTCTACTCTACTCTACTCCATTTCCATTCCCATTCCCATTCCCTATTCTATTCCATCCCATCCCATTCCACTCTATTATTCTATTCTATTCTGTTCCGTTCCGTTCCATTCTGTATTCTGTTCTATTCTATTCTATTCTATTCTATTCTATTCTATTCGCTTTCTATATTCTATACTCTATTCTATTCCACTTTCTATATTCTATTCTATTCTATTCTATTCTATTCTATTCTATTCCACTTTCTATATTCTATTCTATTCTATTCTATTCTATTCCATTCCATTCCATTCCATTCATTCCATTTTCTATTCTATTCTATTCTATTCTATTCTATTCTATTCCACTTTCTATTCTATTCTATACTCTATTCTATTCCACTTTCTATATTCTATTCTATTCCACTTTCTATATTCTATTCTATTCTATTTATTCTATTCTATTCTATTCTATTCTATTCTATTCTATTCTATTCTATTCTATTCTATTCCATTCCATTCCATTCCATTTTCTATTCTATTCTGTTCTGTTCTGTTCTGTTCTGTTCTATTCTATTCTATTCTATTCTAATTCTCCTCTCCCATCCCATCCCATTCTCAGCCTCGGGAGGGGCTTTCCCCCCCCGCCGCCCACCTAAGTTCAAAGCGAGCAAAGGAGCGCGCGAGCCGCCTGCACTTTTCCCTCCGTGACGTCACCGCGTTCTAATCCCCGGGGTTGCCCCGGGAGATCGAACCCTCCGGCTCCGCCTTTCCCTTCCCTGGGGAAAAAGGCGTTCGGAGGCGGGGCCGAAGCCGGACCTGCCTTCGCCTCTCCGGATTGGTCAGAGGGGCTGCCCTTCCAAGACACGGGGCTCCGCCATTGGACAAGGCCCGGCCCCTGCCTGGGCTTGCGAGGCTTGGGGAGAGAAAAAAAAAGGGTCTGGACGCGAGTCGAAGCTCTCGGGCTCCGCGGGTGCTAGGGAAGAAGGGGCGGCGCGGGATCCGGGCGCGAGACGTGGGGGGGCTCCGGGTTGCATGAGCCTCCCCCCCCCTTGTCCTTTGCAAAAAAAAAAAAGCCCCCCCAGCTTTGCAAAGCCGAAGTTGCAAACCTCCAAATTTTGCAAAAAAAAAAAAAAAAAACCTCCAGCAAAATTGGCATTTATTGGGGGGCGATTTTAAAGAAAAAAAAACCCCGCCCTCTCTGGAGTTGCTAGGAGAGGGGGGGGGTCTTGAAGAGGAGGGGGTCCCCCTGGCCCCCTCCCCCAAATAAGTGGGGAAAGGCTGCCCCCCCCCCACTTCCAGGAAAGGCTTGGAAAGCATTTTGGGTGGGTGGGCTCTGCTGGTACTACGATTCCCCCCCCCCCACCCGGACAGATGCTGACTTCGTGGCAGCCGAGATGACCCCGGAAGAAGAGAGCCCCCCAGGAGGGGAGGCTGATGGGGACCCAGCCTGCCCGCCCCCCTTCCCCAGGCATCTTTCCAAGAGCTGCAACCTGCAGAAGGTGAGGCTGAAGGGGATTGGGGGGGTAGGGGCAAAGGGGGTGGCTGGGGGACCCACACACACACCAGGGTGGATAAAAAACAATGATTTTTTTTAAAAAAAAAATCAAAAAAACTCAGATTTTTTTTTAATTTAAATCGGATTTTTTGTGATTTTTATCGAATTTATTTTAATAAAAAACTTTTGGGGTAAAAATCTATCGTAAGATAGTTTTCTATTTAAGATGCATAAATAATTTACTTTATTCAGCATGAAATGGAGCTTAGTTATGTAGCAGGAGGCTGTATATTCTGCAACACTGGGACTATCGGTGAGTCAACAGTGGGTCAAAGGAGGAGCAGAGATGACAGTTGCTCTTTAAAAATTATGATTTAAATCGAGTTGATTAAAAACAAGCCTTTTTACTAGTGATTTAAATCATGATTTAAATCGTGATTTAAATCAACTCGATTTAAATCAAATCCACCTTGCAGGCACGGGAAGGGTTTTGTGGCTCCCGGTGTTTTCTTTTCTGTGGGGAACGGGTCCAAATAGCTCTTTGAGTGTTTAAGGTGGCAGACCCCTGTGCTAGTAGATCTGCTTCGCCTTCCCACCCACCCCAAGCTGGTGCCCAAGATCCCTACTCTCTCCCATTGAAAGCAATCTGGCACAGACAAAGGAAAGTGGAGCTGTTGGCAGGAGAGAAATCTCAAAAGGCATGGGTGTGTGGCAGGGTGGATTTGATTTAAATCGAGTTGATTTAAATCACAATTTAAATCATGATTTAAATCCCTAGTAAAAAGGCTTGATTTAAATCAACTCGATTTAAATCATAATTGTTAAAGAGCAACTGTCATCTCTGCTACTCCTTTGACCCACTGTTGATTCACCGATAGTCCCAGTGTTGCAGAATATACAGCCTCATGCTACATAACTAAGCTCCGTTTCATGCTGAATAAAGTAAATTATTTATGTATCTTAAATAGAAAACTATCTTACGATAGATTTTTACCCCAAAAGTTTTTTATTAAAATACATTCGATAAAAATTAAAAAAAATCCGATTTAAATAAAAAAAAAATCTGATTTTTTTGATTTTTTTTTAAAAAATCATTGATTTTTATCCATCCTGGATCGTAGGGTCCTTGGTGCTCTCTGAGCTTGGAGGGTTTTTTTTGGAGACATCTCATGACCTAACTAGGTAATATCATCAGTGCTAGAAGGGAGGGGATTTGAGGAGGAGAAGGGGAACGAAAACTGTGGGGTCCTTGGTGCTCTCTGAGCTTAGTGGTTTCCTTGCAGAAATTTCATGACCCAAACTAGGGGAAAATCATCAACTTCTGGTTATCCATCTAATTTGGATAATGAAACATCTGCAAGAAAATAATTAACTCAGAAAAGGGTCCTGCTGGATTTTTACAGTTGTACAGTGATGGTGAGTTTGGACATGACCTCCAGACGGGGTTTCTTGATGACCAGCGAGACTTTCCATAGGAGCCTGCTTTGGCCCAAGGAAGACCTGAAATGGCCAACGAAGGCGTCGTCCTCTCCTGAGACATCCTGTTTCCTAATGCTCACCTGCAAACACGTTGCTTCATCACACCTGTTGTCGAGATTGTCTCGTAAACAGCTTTTGTAATCGACGCTCCTCGCCGCCTATTGAGTATCGTAAACCTGAGAGCCACTCAGTTCCTGCTTTCTGATCTGCAGGCTTGCAAAACTATATTTTGCTCTTTTTTAAAAAAAGAAAATTAAGACAGCGAGCCTGAAATCTTGCGTTTGTTGAATTCGTCCTGGCGGGTGTGGGGTACATCGACAACCCCTAAAGCAGGGGTGAAATGCTCCCGGTTCTGACCGGATCGCCCAATCCAGTAGCGATGGTGGCGGCGGGTGATTAGGAGAACCGGTAGCAAAAATCCCTGCAAACCCCCCCCCCCCCATTGCCCAGCTGAGCCATGCAATCATCAGAGGCTTTTTTATTTTATTTTTAAAAGCATTTTTTCTACAACCTCTTCGGCCGAAAAAAATACTTTTAAAAGTAAAAAAAAAAAAGCCTCTGATGATCGCACGGCTCAGCTGGGATCATCAGAGGCTTTTAAAAGCATTTTTTCTACAACCTCTTCAACCGAAGAGGTTATAGAAAAAATGTTTTAAAGGAAAAAAAAGCCTCTGCCGATTCAAGTCAAATACAAAAAAAAAAATCAAAGATCAAAAAAAGCTCTAAAATAAGTCAAGAAAAAAAAGAAATGAAGCATTTCAGAGAAAAAGTAAACTTGGAAGCTTCAGAGGCTTTAAAAGCATTTTCAAAGAGGTTGTAGAAAAAATAGTTTAAAAATTTAAAAAAAAAATGGCCAGCCCACTCGTCTACCACCACCACCAAGCCACGCCCACAGAACCGGTAAACAAATTTTACATTTCACTACTGCCCTGAAGTGTCTTTTGGAAGGGATAAAGGGACTTTTCGTGGCGGCTTCTAAGTGCCATCCAAAATTGTGTAAAATTGCAACCCAATTGTTGTAAAAAAAAAAAAAAAATGAGAGATGTATTTTGCAAATTTGTTTTTAAAACGTTTAAACATGCCGTGTATTAAATTACAGTAGTCCTCAATTTACAACGGTTCCTTTAGTGACTGTTCAAATTGCAACAGCACTGAAAAAGTGACTTATGACCATTTTCACACTTACGACCGTTGCAGCATCCCCAGCGTCATGTGATCAAAATTCAGACAGTTGGCAACTGACTGGTACTTATGACAGTTGCAGTGTCCCAGGGTCACATGACTCCCTTTTGGGACCTTTCGACAAGCCAAGTCAATGGGGAAGCCAGATTCACTTAACAACTGTGTCCCTAACTTACCCACTGCAGTGTTTCACTTAACAACGGTGGCAAGAAAGGTCGTAAAACGGAGCCGAACTCACTGAACATCTGCCTCGCTTAGCAACGGAAATGTTGGGCTCAATTGTCGTAAATCGAGGACTACCTATTTGCTATTCTAGTGCAGATTAGTTCTAATTAATTCTAAATTAATTCTAATTTGGAGTTTTCTTGCATTTATTGTCACAAAAGATGTTGGTCATTTAAGTCATTTCTATAATTATGATTTAAGTGACTGGTATAAATGCAAGAAAATTCCATGTCAGAATACAGGTAATCCTCAATTTACCGCCACAATTGAGCTCAAAATTTATGTTGCTAAGTGAAACATTTGTTAAAATGAGTTTTGCCTCATTTTACGACCTTCCTTGACACCGTTGTTAAGTGAATCACTGCAGTGCTTAAATTTAGTCAAACGGTTGTTAAGTGAATCTGGCTTCCCCATCGAAATTGCTTCTCAGAAGGTCGCAAAAGGTGATCCAGGGACATTGCGACTGTCATAAATATGAATCAGTTGTCCAGCATTCGAATGTAAATCACAGGATTCTGCAACGGTCGTAAGTATGAAAAACAGTCCTAAATCAATTTTTTTTCACTGCTGTTGTAACTTTGAATGGTCACTAAGTGAACTGTTGTAAGTCGAGGACTACCTGTAATATAGGGAACTTCACATGCTTAAAATTTTGTTTAAAAATGCCTGGAATGGGGGGAGAAATATTACTTTTCAGAATTGTTCCAGATTAACAGAGTTGGAAGGGACCTTGTAGGTCATCTAGTCCAACCCCCCGCCCAAGCAGGAGAACCTACACAATTTTTGACAGATGGCAGTCCAGTCTCTTCTTGAAAGCCTCCAGAGATGAAGCTCCCACAACTTCTGAAGGCAACTTCTCTTCCATGGGTTGATTGTTCCCACTGTTAAGAAAGTTATCCTTACTTCAAGGTTGAATCTCTCCTTGTTCCATTTCCATCCATTATTCCTTGTCTGGCCTTTGGGTGCTTTGGAGAATAGCTTGACCCCCTTCCTCCTCTCTGTGGCAGCCCCTCAAATATTGGAAGATGCTCTCCTGTCTCCCTGGTCCTTCTCTTCACTAGACCAGCCAGGCCCAGTTCCTGCAACCGTTCATCATATCTTTTATCCTCCAGTCCCCTAATCCTCCTGATTGCTCTTCTCTGCACTCTTTCTAGAGTCTCAACATCTTTTTTACAGTGTGATGACCAAAACTGGGTGCAGTACGCTAGGTGTGGTCTTACTAAGGCTTTGTAGAGTGGTATTAGCACCTTCCTTGATCTTGATTGTATCCCTCTGTTAATGCAATTTAGGATTGCATTGGCTTTTTTGGCTGCCGCTGCACACGGCTGGCTCCTATTTACCTGGTTGTCCATTAAGACTCCAAGGTCCCTCTCACAGTCACTGCTATTAAGAAACCTGGTTTCACCCAGTCTAAAAATCATTTAACCTGTTGGACAACAGCTGCTGCCATTTCTCCCAACTGGTTTATGCTAGAATTTTTTTTTATAATTCCTTTCCTTGTTGACTTGAACGAGCGAAAAGAAAAATGAAAGTTTAACCTTTCCTACCTGAGGTCAAAAAAGGAAACAGAAAATCTGTGATCTGAAAGGTGAGGGTATCCAATGGGGTGATGAATTATTGGCTTTGGAAATCCAGAAAAAAAATATTCTATTTGAGTTTACTGTGCCTGCACAATACAGTCCTCGACTTATGACCAGCTGCTTAATAATTTATGATTCCCCCATAGGTATAGGTAGTCCTCAACTTACAACCGCCATTGAGCTCCAGATTTCTGTTGCTAAGCGAGACAGTTTGCTAAGCGAGCTTTGTTCCATTTTACGACCTTCCTTGCCCCGGTCGTTAAATGAATCACTACTGTTGTTAAGTTGGTAACACTGTTGTTAAGCGAATCTGGCTTTCCCCATTAACTTTGCTCATCAGAATGATCGCGCAGAAGCGGATCATCTGTCCCTGGGACACTGCAACTGTCATAAATGTGAGTCAGTGACCAAGCATCTGAATTTTGATCTCCTGATCACGGAGATGTTACAACAGTCGTAAGTGTAAAAAACGGTCATCAGTCAACTTTTTTTCTGGTGTAACTTCCTGGCGTAACTTCGAACGGTCACTAAACGAACTGTTGTAAGTCAAGGACTACCTGTACTTAAAAATGATTCAGATGGCCACTCCTATCCTCTGTATTTATAGCAGTTTGCAGAGTCCCACAGTCACATCAGGGTAATTTCCAATGATTTGGGGGTTTTTTTTTGGCAAAAAACGCATTTATTTCTTGTTTTCAGCAAAAACACCCCATAGCGAACAATGAGTTCACTTAACAACCTGGGTATCTGCTTAATGACCACGCAGTTATTTAACCACTGATGCAGAAAAAGGGGGTAAGAATGGGTCCTATCATATGGCGAGCTGCTTTATGACTGTCACAATTGGTGACCGTAATTGGCAGACTCCATTACAGTCATAAATATGAGAACTAACACATTGGAAGGTATCAGGTGAAGGAAATCAGAGTTACGCTAACTCAAGTTTCGGAAAATAATTTAACCCTTCTGAGGGAGGGAGATGACCTGGAAGTGTTTCCTTTACATTGAGAAACTTGAGTTTTTGAAAAGCAGTTTTGGGTAATGAAGGAAAAAGTTTGGGAAAGTTTTGGCTTAAGATCTTTGGCAGAATACAGCAATTGTGCTGTGATTCATTATGGATGAGTTTCCTTGTTTGTTTGTTTGTTTTTTTTTTCAAAGTGCTTGCCAAATGAAGCACAATAAAATAAGTTAAAATAATACATGAATAATCCTGCAAGATTGGTGTTGAGAGGGAGGGAGGAAGAAAATGGAAGGGAAGGAAGAAGAGAAAGAAGGAGGGAGGGAGGAAATAGGGTGGGAGTGAGAGAGGGAGGGGAGGAGGGAAGGAAGGAAAGGGAGGGAGGGAGGGGAAATAGGAGGGAGGGAGGAAATAGAGACAGAAGGGAGAGAAATAGGAAGGAGGGAGGGAGGGAAGAAGGAGGAAATGGAGAAGAAAGGAGAAAGAAAAAGGAGTAAGAAACAGGAAGGGGAAAGGAAGGAGAGAGAAAAGAGGGAAGGAGAGGGAGGAAGAGAAATAGGGAAGGGAAGAAGAAGGAAGGAAATGGAGAAGAAAGGAGAGAAAGAAAAAGGCAGGGGAATTGAAGGAGAAAAAGAAGGAAGGGGGAGAGAAGGAAGGAGAGAAAGAAGAATGGAAGGAAACAAAGGGAAAGGAAAATGAAAGGGAACGGCAAAGAAAGGAAACGGAGGAAGGAAAGGAAAGGAGAAAAAAGGGAAAAGAAAGAAAGGAAAAAGGAAAGGAGACAGAGGAAGGAAAGGAGAAAGAAAAAAGGAAAAGAAGGGAAGGAAAGGAAAGGAGAAATGAAAAGAAAGAAGGAAGGAAGGAAGTAAAGAAGGGGAAAGGAAAGAATGAAATGAAATGAAAGAAGAGGAGGAAAGGAAAGGAAAGGAAGACACAGGGAAGGCTCAGGGCCCCTTCCTTCACACCATTTATTTTCCTCCCCTTTGCTGGCTCAGGGAAGCCCCTGCTTGTCCATCTGATCTGGGTGAGGGGTTTCCCCTCTTTTTCCAAAACTTGATGTGGCGGCACCTCCAAATCTCAGCATCCGAAGTTTTTAAAAGAGGGGAGAGGGAGCAAAGCAGGCCCCCACCCACCCCCAATCCCCACGCGCTCATTGTAGAGGGGTTGAAGAAGGTTGCCGTGGCAACGGGTGCCTGGGCCGTTATCTCTTCTGCCGAATGAAAGGGGCTTGTCAGGAGGGCTTCGTCCATCTGCTTCCGGCCGGGCCTGCTTACTCCGTTGTTTTGCAAAGGGGACGTTTTTTTTCCCTTCGATATTTTTCTTTCTCTCTCCAAAATACAGGTGGTCCTCGACTTATGACCGCAATGGAGCCCAAAGGTTCCTTTGCTAAGCGAGACGGTGGTTCAGTGAGTTTTGCCCCGTTTTACGACCTTTCTCGCCAGAGTTGTTAAGTGAATCACTGCAGTTGCCAAGTTAGTAACACGGTTGTTAAGTGAATCTGCCTTCTCTCCCCCCCTCCCCCGCCTTGATTTTGCTGGTCGCAAAATGACCCCAGGACACTGCAACGGTCATAAATATGAGTCAGTTGCCAAGCGTCTGAATTTTGACCACCTGACTGTGGAGATGCTGCAGCGGTCGTAAGAGTGAAAAATGATCATAAATTATTATTTTTTTTTAGTGCCGTTATAACTTTGACCTGTCATCCAGTTGCATGGGACTTCGATTCCCAGAATTCCCAAACCGGAAGATAAAAGAATGAACCAATGGTTTTGAAGCTTGGTCCCTTTAAGATGGGTGGACTTCAACTCCCAGAATTCCCCAGCCCGCACGCTAAAAGAATAGACCAGCGTTTTTCAAGTATGGCCACTTTAAGATGGATAGACTTCAGCTTCAATAGCTGGCTGGGGAATTCTGGGAGTTGAAGTCCATCCATCTTAAAGTGGCTCGCGGATCTGCGTGCACGCTGATCGTGCGTCTCTCATGCACATGGGCGTTCGTGCGCACTCTCCAGTCATTTCCATGGCCCAGTTGCAAACCCCACATAGCCCACTAGTGGGCGGCAGCCGACAGGTTGGGGACCTCTGGACTAGAAGACATCCAAGCTCCTTCCGACTCTGTTATTTTGTGATTCTGATGTTGTTACCTAGTTGGGTAATGAAATGTCTGCAAGAAAACCACCAAGCTCAGTAGCACCAAGGACCCCACATCCCTCCTCCTCCTCTTCTCTTCTAGCACTGATGATGTTACCTAGTTGGGTAATGAAACATCTGCAAGAAAACTAGCTAATTCTGAGAGCACTAAGGATGTCGTAACCATCCTCCTCCTCTTCTTCCACCTCCTCGTCCTCACAAATGCCCCTTCCTTCTAGCACTGATGATATTACCTAGTTGGGTAATGAAAAGTCTGCAAGAAAACCAATTTCAGAGAGCACCAGGGACCCTATAGTCATCGTCCTCCTTCTCTTGTAGCACTGATGATGTTATCTAGTTGGGTAATGAAACGTCTGCAAGAAAACCACCAAGCTCGGAGAGCGCCAAGGACCCCACAGTTCAACCCCAAGCTACAAATAATTTAATTTAATTTATCGCATTTCTATGCCGCCCAACTCCCAAGGGACTCTGGGCGGCTTACAGCAAAAATAATGCAAACAATGAACATAGAAAAATTATTAAAAACATTATAAAAACATTTTTAAAACATTAAAAGCCCATGCACAAAATATTCTTTTCTGTTAACCCTGATTCTTCTTTTCTTCCGCCTTCTCTCCTGCTTTTAATTGCTTTGGCTTAAATATTCCATCCTGCATTCCCTCATTTTTAATAACGTGGCTTCCCCCAGATCGGGAACTGCGCGATGGGAACCTATGTTTGTGTTTTCTTTCCGGCTTGTTCCTGACTTCAGGGAGTTGCAGTAGACAGATAATGCACTTCATTACGTGGAAAATCAGTAAGGGCGCCAAAAAAAATAACGCCTTAAATTTGTGCAACCACGGGTGATAACAACTTCAGCTGGTTCTTTGTCAGCTCTCTCTTTTGCAAAACTAAACACGGCCACACCCAACCAGCTGTGTAGAAAGAAGTTGTGAGGGTCGGCTTATGAATTTGGATTGCCCTGTCCCGATCCGGTGTCCTACACATGTGCTGGACACCGACCTCCTGAATCTCCAGGAAGGTGGAGACTGGTACTAGCAGTTGAAGTTCTACCATCTGAACAACACCAACTTGGAAGAAGGACAGGTTGGCCTGTTTCGGAGGAAGACTAAGGGGTCTTCAAAGACGTTTTCTGTCTTTGATGTGGAGAATGGTGGGACGGAGGAGACATTGTTCCAAGTGGTTTGAAGAGGAATTAAAAATTTGAGACATAGTGATGGCTACCACCTTGGCTGGCTGGCTTCAAAAAAGTTGGTCCTCGGTTGGACCAATTCATGGGAGTCCTACGGATCAGCAGTTCTTAACTTTTGAGGGCAGCAGGACCAACTCCGAAGATCAACTTTTACTGGTCCTCCTTGGTTGGCCTCCTTGGTTGGTGCAAGTTGTGGATTAAATAGATCAGGTGCCCAATCCAGCAGAACACAGTTTACACTCTTAAATTAAGGACTCGGGCAACCTCAGAGTCGCACTAACTAAATAAAAAAGTTACTATCCCAAGAATTTCTCCTTCTAGCACTGATGATGTTATCTAGTTTGGTAAGGAAACGTCTGCAAGAAAGCAATCAAGCTCAGAAAGCACCAAGGATCTCACAGTTGTTGTCATCATCATCCTCCTCCTCTTCCTCCTCTCCTCCTCTCCACAAACCCAACTCCCTTCTAGCACTGATGATGTTATCTAGTTGGGTAATGAAACATCTGCAAGAAAACCACCAAGCTCAGAGAACACCAGGGACCCCATAGTCCTCCTCCTTCTCGTCCTCGTCCTCTTTCCTTCCTCTTCTCCTCCTCCTTCCCACCAACTCTTCTAGCACTCATGATGTTACCTAGTTGGGTAATGAAACATCTGCAAGAAAACCACCAATCAGGAACACAGGGACCCATAGTCCTCCTCCTTCTCGTCCTCCTTCTCCTCCTCCTCTTCTCCTCCTCTTCTCACAACCCACTCCTTCTAGCACTCATGATGTTACCTAGTTGGGTAATGAAACATCTGCAAAAAAAACACAAGCTCAGAGAACACCAGGGACCCATAGTCCTCCTCCTTCTCCTCCTCCTCCTTCTTCCTTCCTCCTCTTCCTCCTCTCTCCACAAACACATCCCTTCTAGCACTGATGATGTTACCTAGTTGACTCATGAAACGTGTCCAAGAACCTACAAGCTCAGAAAGCACCAAGGACCCTTCATTTCCTCCCTGAGCCACAAATATTCTCCTTTTAACTGAACTTCGCTATTCAGCCGAATGGAATGTCTCTCCCTTTTTTGTACCCAGCTTTTGAAAGTAAATTGGGAGGGGGGGCAGGCCCTGGCCTGAAGGAATTCTGACATAACTTGTACTCTTGGTTGCTAAGGCTGGGGGTTCGGTGGAAGGAGGGCTTTATCTGAAGGTCAGCGTGGTGTATTCTTCATCGCTGACTCACCCCTCACTCTCAAAGGGGCCCTTTCTTCCCACGTCTGGACAACTTTAGAAAGTTTCATTTCATCATTTACAGGAATGGTTTCTCCTTACAATAACACTGCTCCTCCTCCTCCCACCTCCACCCCCCCAAGATGAGTTCGCTCTGGGAAAGTTTTAAAAAACACTAAACTTCAGTGGGATTATTTAACAATACATTTGCATCGTCCCTCACTTGGCTTTATTCAATATTTAAATTTTGGAAAAGTTTGGAATTTTTCTGGATGTGCATTTTACAGAGAGTCCTTGGCGAATAACCGCAATGGAGCCCAGAATTTTGTTGCTAAGCGAGACAGTTATGTGTATTTTGCCCCGTTTTATGACCTTTCTGGCCTCAGTTGCTAAGTGAATCACCGCCATTGATAGGTTAGTAACCCGGTTGATAACCAAATCTGACTTCCCTCTGGACTTTGCTTGTCGGACCCCAGGACACTGCAGACTCGCCATAAATATGAGTTAGTTGCCAAATTGTCCAAATTTTGATCAGATGACTGTAAGAATTCTGCAATGGTCGTAAGTGTGAAAAAAGGTCATAACTCACTTGATGGTCACTAAACGACTGGTTGTAAATCAAGGACTAAATGTAGTTTTGAACTTTTTATGCACATTTTATTGGGGAAATGTTTTGTTGAGTTCAGTAGCAATTACTCTTAAGTAAATCAGGTGGAATGTCAAACTTGGGCTCAAGATCAATCAGAATAAAGCTGCTCAGGCAGGAAACCCTATTCCATTCTGACAAGTGACTCTCCAGTTTCTTTAAAAACTTCAGTGATGAAACAACCACAACTTCTAGTGGCAAGCTGTTCCACTGGTTAATTGTCCTCACTGTTAAGAAGTTTCTCCTTATTTCTAGGTTGCTTCTCTCCTTGTTCAGTTTCCATCCTTTGCTTCTTCTCCTGCCTTCAGGTGCTTTAGAGAATAATTTGACCCCCTCTTCTTTGGGGCAGCCCCTCAAATACTGGAAAACTGCTATCATGTCACTCCTGGTCCTTCTTTTTTCTAGACTGGCCATATCCAATTCCTGCAACTATTCTTCATAATTATTTATACAAGATTAGAGTAGAGCAGAGCAGAGCAGAGCAGAGCAGAGTAGAGTAGAGTAGAGTAGAGTAGAGTATATATAATTATTTATGGAAATACTTCAACCAAAAGATTCAGTTTTGATTTGAAGTAGGGGTTAGTGGTTTTTTTTCCCCACTTCTGTCAATTATGAATGTATTTTCTAGAAATTAAGCTGGAAATTCAATTTGTGGTTCGGTTTGCAAAATTAAAAACCTAATCCCCCTTCCTTGAGAGGAGGTTACACTGAAACTGTAAGGAAATTTATCAGAAAATGTTCTGAATGTTGAGATGCCTCTGTTGTGTTACTCCCACATCTAAAATCAGTCTTGCAAAGTAAATTCATTCTAGCAAGATCACTGCATAAATTTTTTAAAAAAACATTTTTTTCATCTGCTGTATAAACAGGGATGCAATATTACCGTAATGTATGTGTGAACCGTTTAGCACACTCTGGAAGCTGCCAGGTAAATATTACCCTGTGCTTTTAATTTAATTTGTGCTCGGAAGATCCAGCTGGAAAGATATGAAAATAAGTCCAGTATTTCACTTGCTGAAAACCAGCCCTCGTTTCTGCTTTCAGATCAGCCTTTTCCAAATTCAGAAGATCTCGCTTTAACAGGGAGTTGTTGTTGTTGTTGTTGTTGTTATTGATTTAATCTTCAATTAGATTCCCAGTCTGGGAGTGGTACAAAACTTAACAGATCTTTACCAAGGACCTAAGAGCTGTTAAGGTAACATCTGACTATATAGGCAGTTCTGAATAATGTGTTTGTTTGTTTTTTTTGCAAAATCAGAATAGTCAGGTCTGATAAATTCAAAATTTCCACATATCTAGGCAGCTCTTTGGGGATTGCTCCAAGGGCTCCTGCTATTATTGGCACAACCATTTATTTCTTCCTCCACAATCGCCCGACTTCAATTTGCAGATCGTGATATTTCGTTATTTTTTCTAGCTGTTTCTCTCCAATTCCTGCATCACCTGATATTGCAATATCAACGAACCAGATACTTTTCTTTTCCACAACAGTGATGTCAGGCGTGTTGTGGGCCAGAGGTCTGTCTGTCTGGATCCGAAAGTCCCACAGGATCTTGACTTGCTCATTTGCAAGAACTTTGTCAATTCGTTGTTCCCGGTGATTTTTGCTTGCATTCGAACCCAAACTTCTGGCAAAGCTTCCCATGTATGATTTTGGCAACTCGATCGTGACGTCGTAGATAATCCATTTGTGAGATTATTGCTTCAGCCCCCTGATAAGGTGATCCACTGTTTCATTTTTCTCGTTGCATAAGCGACCTTTTGCTGACGGGTTGAATTTTTGCTTTCATGGAATTGGTCTGCTGGGTTTGTTCTTAGGCAGCCAAAATGAAGCCTTCAGTTTCTTTCTTCTGATCTCAACCATATCCATGTTAAATGTCTGTGGAGATTCTCCGTCGTCTCCGTCGTCCAGGGTTGTCCCAAAGGTGGTATTGGAAGAAATGTCCACCTGGGTTCAATTCCAAGTGGGGAGAAAGACACTGGAAACATGGTGGCTGCTTGAAAAGATGGTTTATTGGTGGACAGGACTACATGGTTTTGAGGTCCTGGGCAAAAAGGCACATGGGTGACAGAGAGAGAGATTTATACCCTTTGTTGGGCTTTGAATTTGAGCTTGTATTCTGATTGGTTGTCAGACTCCCATGGGGCCATGCAAGAGTAAGGTTATCTTTTGAGTCCTAGGCTTGGTTGAGCCTTGCTGAGTGATGCAATCTCCCCAGGTGCTATGTGGTGAGTTTTGTTGCTAGATGGATAGAGGGCTAATCCTACCTTTGTTGGATCTTGGGTGAGGGCATTTGCTTATGGATAGACCTAGCTATCTCTTTATCTCTTAAGCGCAGACATCTGCTGTGGGCTATTGAGAGTGTGGGGGCTATTAAGAGTGAGTCTGCTTCCTGCCTAAAAAACATGTTTCTCCATTTCTCATCGAGGGAGGTATAATATTCTGTCTTTTTTTTAATATTTCCTAGAATATTTCATTTTTCTAGGAGAGGGGTAAGGGACACGGTGGCTCAGTTGGCTAAAATACTGAGCTTATCGAGCGAAAGGTCGGCAGTTCAACAGTTCGAATCCCTAGTGCCGCATAACGGGGTGAGCTCCCGTGACTTGTCCCAGCTTCTGCCAACCTAGCAGTTCGAAAGCAGTTAAAAAAATGCAAGTAGAAAAATAGGGACCACTTTTGGTGGGAAGGGAACAGCGTTCCGTGCGCCTTTGGCGTTGAGTCATGCCGGCCACGTGACCACGGAGACGTCTTCGGACAGTGCTGGCTCTTCGGCTTTGAAATGGAGGTGAGCACCGCCCCCTAGAGTTGGGAACGACTAGCACATATGTGCGAGGGGAACCTTTACCTTTAGGAGACGGGTGAGTGCTAATTTCCTACAGTATTTTCTCAAGAGGGAACTGGACTTTTTTCTTTGAAGATCTTTTGCTTCTCTCCCGAGAAGCTTCTTCAGCTCTGACTGGATGGAGATAAATCCTTCCATTCCCCACCATCGGAGCTGAAGGAGCTTCTCTGGTGAGAAGCGAAACGTCTTCAAAGAAAAACCAGAAAGTCCAGTTGCCTCTTGGAAAAAAAGCTACCTTTTCTTCAATGTCCTTCAGGGACATTGTCCTTATTTGTTGTTGTTGTAGTTGTTGTCATTATGCTTAATTTCCTTTTTTTTTTTTGGCAGGGTTGCGACTCCTTGGCCCAGACACAACGCACCAAGTTACAACACCGCCGTGCAAGAATCAACCAGCAGATCAACAAAGAGATGAGGATGAGAACCGGGGCCGAGAATCTGTTCAGGTTTGTGTGAGCTAAATTAGCATCCTAAAGGCGAGTGCGAATAACGCGGGTTCGTCACAAGGGTTCCTTCTTTGAGACGAGTCACCAGAAGACGTAAACGGGGATGGCTTTGCTTGTGTTCTGCCCCAGCTACGGACCCCAAAGAATGCAGCACACACAAAGTCCGTTCAAACCTTAGTTTACTAAAGAAACCAGTTTTTTACAACAACGGTTGTTAATTAACTGCATTAACAGCCGCCAAGAATTCAAAGAATAATAACTGAAAGCTTACTATGGTTGGCAGAATGCCCAGAAGCAATTTGCAGGAAGCTGATAAGATAAGCAAGACAAGACACGAAGGTATGTGAACGGAGTTGTTCCCTGCAAATTGCTTCAGTCGGCATTCCTCCTTAAATAGGCTAAGGGAGTGGCCAATTAGCCCCAAGCCTTACTTTCGAGGAGACCTCCTCCTGAGGAGCCACTCCTGCTTTTTGGCAGTTCTGTGCGCCCGTGCATCGAGAAGAGGCTCCTCCTCTTCTTCCTCTTTACTTATGGGAGCTTCTGGAGGTTCTGAAGGCCCTGGTTGAATCCCCGCCTCTGGCACCACATCTTCTCCAACCTCCTCACTGTCCGACTCAAGAGCCAGCTGCACAGGCTGCTGGCGCAGCACCACACCAGCCTCCTCGCTGTTGGAATCAGCTACTAGCTGCACAGGCCGTGTAGGGGCCACAACAGCTTGCTTGAAGAGTGAAAAACCCAAAAGCTGCAACTTAGGGGCAGTTGGTATGCAAAGTTCTGATGAAAAGGCCACAGCTGGTGACCTCCGCAGCCTCTTTTTTTACCTGATGCTCAGCAAATTTTTTTGGCTCTTGAATTTCAGAAACTTAGAAAGGGAGGAAAGGAAAACATTTGCAGAGGTACGCAGTGCACACAACTGCCTACACACTCACGTAGTCCAAAGAAGGGAGATGTTGGCTTGAAAACATTCAAAACATCCTTTCTGGATAAGTCAATGCCTGCAAAAAAAAATTCCCACTTATACAAGTATCTTCACTGAAGGCTTTTTCAATATTCATGGCCATTGTGCTAAATTCTCAACCAATTTCTGTCCGTTTTGTTGACGTTGTATTGCAGGCGGTTCTTAATTTACATCCATTTGTTTAGCAGCTATTTGACGTTATAAAGGTGCTGAAAAAAAGTAGCTTAGTTATGACCGTTTTTCACACTTACGGCTGTTGTGTCACGTGATCAAAATTTAAACACTTGGCAACTGGCATGTACTTATGACAGTTGCAGTGTCCTGGGGTTATGTGATCCCCTTTTGCGAGCCAAGTCCATGCGGAAGCCAGATGCAGCTAACAGTTGTGTTACTGACGTAATACCTGCAGCGATTCACTTAACAACGGTGGCAAGAAAGGACGTAAAATGGGGCAAAACTCACTTAACAACTGTGGTGGAAATTTTGGGCTCAATTGTTGTAAGTTAAGGACAACTACCTGCACAGGCAACCCTTGATTTACGACTATTCATTTAACAACTGTTTTAAGTTACAACGTCAAAGTGACTTATGATCTGTCCTCGCCCTTATGTCCGTTGCAGCATCCCCGTGATCAAAAGTTGGGCGCTTGGCAAGCAATTGCAGGATCCTAGGGAAGGATCTCCATCCGCGTCCTTCCCAGCCCACTCTTAACAAAGTCAACAGGAGGGGAAGCTGGATTCACTTAATGACTGATTCGCTTAACAACCATGGCCAAAAGGTCATATATTTGGCACGATTCCACAACCATTCTTGCTTAGCCATGGAAATTCTGATTTCAACTTTGGCCGTAAGTCGAGGTCCACCTGTGTTTCAGCTTATCTGGAGAGACCCAAGTTGTAGGAAGGCTACCAAGGAGGTTCTCTTCCTTGGAGTCCTGCATGCCACAAATTTTGTAACACGTCAACAGTGTTTTATCTCAGTCTGCAGCCGGGCACAGATTCCTTTGGCTCAGCCTGAGCGGGAATGGCGAGCGTTGGGAATTGCAGTTTCCAAGGCGCCTCCCCCTCGTGGGACACTGGGCTGGGACGTTCCCCTGGGACGTGTCCGTTTTCCATCCTGGCATCTGTCAAAACAAGATTGCTATTTTTATAAACTTTTATTCATTAAACATGAAACTCAGTCAACTGAACATTTAAAAATGTATTACAAATATCATTAACCAGCACTGATGGTTATTATTGTTTAAATTGACAGTATACACAGCAAACGAGATGACCATGCTGGACTTCGTATCCCAAATCACTAGTCGAACACTTCCCAAGCGTTTAGGACTTTATTGTTGTAGTAGTTGTTGTTATTATTATTTACTTTATTCGTTAAACATGAAACTCAGTCAACTGAACATTCAAAAATGCATCACAAATACCATTGACTGGAGCTAATGGTTGATATGGGTTGCTGCCAGCGTCCTAGGGATCAACCAAGTCCCTTCTTAAGATGTACGATGTTTGTTTGTTTGTTTGTTTATTTATTTTTTTATTTATTTATTTATTTATTTATTTATTAAATTTGTATACCGCCCTACTCCCGAAGGACTCAGGGCGGTGAACAGCCAAATAAAATACATATAATGCAAATGTTAAAAACCAATTAACATACAATTGAGCCAATTAAATAATTGGCTCAGAGAACGAAATTTAAAACCCCCAAATTCATAAGACAAAATTTAAAATTTAGAAATTTTAAAAAGTTTAAAAGAGAGGTTAGGCCAGGCCGGCCTGCTGGAAAAGATGGCATGGCGGAAATGTTCCAAGTAGCTGGCATGTTCCAAGTTGATGGCATGTTCCAAGTAGTGCGGATTTTAGCAGTTCCGCTGGTGTTATTGCAGGAAGCTGCAATTTCTTGATCTATTTTGCATAATTCTTGGACGTGGTACCAAGTTCCCCAATGACAATGGGTATCACGGATACATGTTTCATCCATAGCCGAATAGTTTCGATGTCCACGTCGCGATATTTCATGATTTTTTTTCCAGTTCTTTTTCTTCGACTCTGTCATCTCCTGGTATTATTATTATTAATTGCACAGTCAGCCAGATGTTCAGTAGGTTTGGCATTTTTGTCTACCGATTGCGTCCTTACCAAGGACCTGGGATAGGCAGATTATTATTATTATTGTTGTTGATGAGGATGTTATTTTTATTATTTTATTGAAACTCGGTCAACTGAACATTTAAAAATGTATCACAAATATCATTGACCAGCGTTGACTATTATTATTATTATTATTATTATTATTATTATTATTATTATTACAGGTAGTCCTCGACTTACGACCACAATTGAGCCCAAAAATTATGTGGTTAACTGAGGAAATTTGTTAAGCGTGTTTTGTCCCGTTTTACTACTTTTCTTGCCATCGTTGTTAAGTGAATCACTGCCGTTGTTAAATTAGTCGCACGGTTGTTAACTGAATCTGGCTTCTCCATTGTCTTTGCTGGTTGGAAGGTCGTAAAAGGAGATTACGTCACACACCACACACACACCCGGGGACTCTGCAACCGTCATAAGTATGAAACAGTTGCCAAGCCTCTCAATGTAAATCATGTGAACCAGGGAGATACTGGAATGGTCGTACCTGTGAAAAACCGTCGTAAGCCTCTTTTTTCAGTGCCATTGTAACTTTGAACGGTCACTAAATGGACTATTGTAAGTCGAGGACTAACTGTAGAAAAAAACGAAAGATCTCTCAACCGTGTGCAGGTAATCCTCGACTTACGACCCAACATTTCCGTTGTAAAGTGAGACATCAGTTAAGCGGGTTTTATCCTGTTTTACAACCTCCCTTGCCTCGGTTGTTAAGTGAACCACTGCGGTTGTTAAGTTAGTCCCGCGGTTGTTAAGTGAATCAGACTTCACAATTGACTTGGCTTGTCAGAAGGTCACAAAAGTGGATCACATGACCCTCTGGGGACACTGCAACCGTCATAAGTACGAGTCAGTTGCCAAACATCTGAATTTTGATCACATGATCGCAGGCAGGGATGCTACAAAGGTCGCAGTTGTGGAAAACCGATCCTAAGTCACTTTTTTTCAGTGCAGTCGTAACTTCGAAGGGTCACTAAATGGACCATTGTAAGTCGAGGACTAACTTGCAGAGACTGAGTAATTTTTTTTTCTCTTTTCTTCACTTTGGTCTCAGGGCCACCAGTAACCACAAAGTCAAAGAGACGGTTGCTTTGGAACTCAGCTACGTCAACTCCAACTTGCAGCTACTGAAGGAGGAACTGGAAGAGCTGAACAGTTGCATGGAGGTCTACCAGAATGACAGGTGAGGTGATTGACAGCTGTCAGTTTGGAGACAGGGGAAGATTCTGGGGGTGGACTTCAGGGGTTGGGAAATTAAGTCGTCCTTTGCGAACTTAATTTGCAAAATTAAAATTTGCCTTTCCACTGGACATCTCTGGAATGGAATCTTGGACCTTCTCAAAACCTCCTCCACTTAACGACCGTAATGGAGCCTGCTGCCCATTACAGTCGTAAAACAGGTCACCCATGCGACCAGCCTGATTTTACAACCTTTTATGTGGCTGCTATTAATAGACACCACCACGGTCATTAAGCAAAGTAATGGAACACTTTTGCTGAAAACCGAAAACGCCACTTTTTGGCAGAGCTGTCTTAAAACGAGGTCATGTGAAATACCTTAACGGCCATAAATGCGGGCCAGTTGCCGGGTGGAGGAAGGGATTCAGCTGTCAGAACTTGAGAACCAATTGATTTTTCAAGCCATTCAGTACATTGCAAGTAGTCCTCAACTTACAACCATTCATTTAGTGACCGAAGTTACAACGGCACCGGAAATAAAGTGACTCAGGGACGTTTTTTCGCACTTACGACCTCTGTAGCATCCCCACGGTCCCGCGATCAAAATTCAACAAACAACTGACTCATCCTTACGACCGTCGTAAGGTGATCCCTTTTTCCAGACCTTTTGACAAGCAAAATCAATGGGGAAGCCAAGGTTCGCTTAACAACCAGGTTGCCCACTTTACCCCCTGCCGCGATTCCACTTAACCGCTGACGGCAAGGAAGGTCCTAAAAATGGGGGCAAAGCTCACTTACCGACCGAAATGTTGGGCTCGATCGATTGGTCGTAAGTCGAGGGCGGCCGGTATCTTCCTTCTTCCTGAGAAATAAACCAAATAAGCTCTGGAAAAAAACTGGTTCTCCGAAGCGAAGAGAACTGGAATTCTCCCAGCAGATTTCCTGACTTTCAAAATTCCCCCGGCTAATTTTCCAAGTTGACTCACGCAGTGACGAACGCCGACCGGGTTGAGAACATGTCCTGGAACAAACAACTGAGGGCATCAGCCAGATCATCTGAGTCACTTTTGTTGTTGTTGTTGTTAGTCATAAAGTTGTGTCTGACCCATCACGACCCCATGGACAACGTTCCTCCAGGCCTTCCTGTCCTCTACCATCCCCTGGAGTCCATTGAAGCTCATGCCGACTGCTTCAGTGACTCCATCCCAGCCACCTCGTTCTCTGCTGTCCCCTTCTTCTTCTTTTGCCCTCCATCTTTCCCAGCATTAGGCTCTTCTCCAGGGAGTCCTTCCTTCTCATTAGGTGGCCAGAGTATTTGAGTTTCCTCTTCAGGATCTGGCCTTCTCAAGAGCAGTCAGGGTTGATCTCCTCTAGGACTGACCGGTTGGATCGCCTTGCAGTCCAAGGGACTCGCAGGAGTCTTCTCCAGCACCAGAGTTCAAAGGCCTCCATTCTTTGGCACTCAGCCTTCCTTATGGCCCAACTTTCACAGCCATCCATTGCAACTGGGAAAACCACTTTTGTTGGCAGGGTGATGTCTCTGCTTTTTAGGGTGCTGTCTAGATTTGCCATAGCTTTCCTCCCCAGGAGCAAGCCTCTTTTAATTTCTTGGCTACAGCCCCCATCTGCGGTGATCTTGGAGCCCAGGAAAATAAAATCTGTCACTACCTCCATTTCTTCCCCATCTATTTGCCAGGAATTGAGAGGGCCGGATGCCATGATCTTAGTTTTTTTTAATGTTGAGTTTCAAGCAGGGGTGAAATGCTCCCGGTTTGGACCGGATCACCTGATCCGGTAGCAATGGCGGGGTGGTTCAGAGAACCGGTAGCAAACATCCCTGCCCCCTCCCCCAATGTCGAGCTGAGCCGCGCGATCATCAGAGGCTTTTTTAAAAAAAATTTAAAAGCATTTTTTCTACAACCTCTTTGGCGGACAAAATGCTTTAAAAAAAAAAAAAAGAGCCTCTGATGATCGTGCGGCTCAGCTGGGATCGTCAGTGGCTTTTAAAAGCATTTTTTCTACAACCTTTTCAGCCGAAGAAGTTGTAGAAAAAATGCTTTTAAAAGCCTCTCTGATGATCCCAGCTGAGTTGCCTGATCGTCAGAGGCTTTTAAAAGCATTTTTTTTTTTTTACAACAACCTCTCTGGCCGAAGAAGTTGTAGAAAAAATGGTTTTAAAAGTTTTTTTTAAAAAAAAAACTTGGCCAAGCCCACCCAGTCACATACCCCACCCACCCACCAAGCCATGCCCACAGAACCGGTAGTAACAAATTTTACATTTCAGCACTGGTTTCAAGCCAACTTTTGCACTCTCCTTCTTCACCCGCATCAAGAGGCTCTTCCGCTCCTCTTCACTTTCTGCCATTAGAGTGGTATCATCGTTATATCTGAGGTTGTTGATATTTCTCCCGGCAATCTTAATTCCAACTTTTCAGTCATCCAGCCCCACCTTTCTCAGTTTCGGGACAGCCGCCATGGCTGTCGTTCCACTGCCGCCTGCATGAAGGGAAAACCTCCGGCTCCGAGGAACCTGCCCATTCCTCTCGGCCGCCCAAGGGGTCCCTTCTTGTCCCCCTGTCCCTGCAAGACAGGGGAGGTCCGCAGACCTGTCGGCAGCTTAGCAGACGGGGTTTTGGCGAAGCTCTGCGGAGCTCGCCATTTCCCCATCTGTGTCCCTGCGGTGCCAACCGGAAGTCGTCCAGCCCCACCTTTCTCATGATGTGCTCTGCATGTAAGTTAAATAGGCAGGGCGACTTAATGAGCCGCATTCTGAATATTAAACTTCGGAATATACTTTTGCAATACGGGAAGTCCCCAGGTTACAACCGTTCGTTTAGCGACAGTTCAAAGTTACGACGGCGCTGGAAAAAAAAGCAACTTAAGATCGTGGCAGCCTTCCTCACAGTCACGGGATCAAAATTCGGATGCTTGGCAACTGACTCGTATTTATGACGGTTGCAGTGTCCCCGGGGTCACGTGATCCCCCCCCTTTTTTTTTTTTTAATCTCACATGTTTTATTGTACTATGAGTTATACAGAGTATGTAGCAGTGGTGGGTTTCTCCCGGTTCGGTCCGGTTCGGCCGAGCCGATAACGGTGATGATATGACGTCACTGAACCGGTTCTCTTTGTTCGGGAGCTGGGCCCTCCCCCCCCCCGCATTATTCTTTTTTTTTTTATTGAAAAGTTTTATAAGAAATATAAACATTTTTCCTCCCCCACCCTTTCCCCCTTTCCCCCCAACCCCCCTCCCTAGACTTCCCAGAACAGGCACAGGGTATAGCATTCACAAACATAAAGCTAAAATATGCTAACAAATTATTGCATTCATATTCTCCCTAGGCCTTTAACTCCTTATAGCTCAAAAACTATAAACATAAACTACTTAAAAATATTTCATTCATAAACTATATGAATCTTCTTGTTCGGGTACTTTTTTTGCATATAGTCAATCCATCTTCTCCATTCTGATATGATCCTCTTTTGTGACCTTCCAACAAGCCCAAGCCAAAAGTCCACAAGGGAATCCAAACTTTCTGTCGCTAAGCGAGACAGTTGTTAAGTGAGACGTTTGCCCTGTTTTATGATTTTCCTTACCACATTGGTTGAGTGAATCACTACAGTTGTTAAGTAAGGAACCCGGTTGTTAAGTGAATCGGGCTTCCCCATCGACTTTGCTTGTCAGGAGGTTGCAAAAGGGGATCACGTAACTCCGGGACACTGCGACCGTCATAAATATGAACCAGTTGCCGAGCCTCTGAATTTATATCACGTGACCCTGGGGATGCTGCAACGGTCGCAAGTGTGAAAAACGGGCCTTTTTTCAGTGTCGTAACATTGAACGGTCACTAAACGAACGGTTGTAAATTGAGGAATACCTATAATTGGGCCTCTGTGGCTCCTCCAAAATTTGCTCTCATCCTTCTCACCGTTTCTCTCCCTCCCTCCCTCTCTCTCTCTTTCTTTCTTTTTCTCTCTCCCCCTCTCTTTTTCTCTCCCTCTCTTTCTCTCTCTCTCTCTTCTCTCTTGCTCTCTATTTTTTCCCCATTTTTTTCTCTATCTTCATCTCTCTTTCTCTCTCCTCTCTCTCCGTCTCTCCCTCTCCTCTCTCTCTCTTGCTCTCTTTTCTCTCTCTTTCTCCCTCTGTCTTTCTTTCCTCTCTATCTACTTCTGTCTCACCCTCTTCTCTCTCTCTCTTTCTCCCTCTTCTTTCTTACTCTCTCTTTTTCCCCTCTTTTTTCTCTCCCTCTCTTTCTCTCTCTCTCTCTTCTCTCTTTTTTCCCCTCTCTTTTTTTCTCTCACTCCATCTCTCTCTTCTCTCTGCTCTTTTTCCCCTCTTTTTTCTCTCTCTTCATCTCTCTTTCTCTCTCCTCTCTCTCTCCATCTCTCCTTCTTCTATCTCTCTCTCTCTTTCTCTCTCTCCCTCTTCTCTCTTGCTCTCTCTTTTTTCTCTTTCTCCCTTTCTCTCTCCTCTCTCTCTACTTCTGTCTCACCCTCTTCTCTCTCTTTCTCTCTCTTCTTTCTTTCTCTCTCTCTCTTCCCTCTTGCTCTCTCTTTTTCCCCCTCTCTTTCTCTCCCTCTCTTTCTCTCTCTCTCTCTTCTCTCTTTTCCCCTCTCTTTTTTTCTCTCACTCCATCTCTCTCTTCTCTCTTGCTCTTTTTCCCCTCTTTTTTTCTCTCACTCCATCTCTCTCTTCTCTCTTGCTCTTTTTCCCCTCTTTTTTCTCTCTCTTCATCTCTCTTTCTCTCTCCTCTCTCTCTCTCCATCTCTCCTTCTTCTATCTCTCTCTCTCTCTTTCTCTCTCTCCCTCTTCTCTCTTGCTCTCTCTTTTTTCTCTCTCCCTTTCCCTCTCCTCTCTCTCTACTTCTATCTAACCCTCTTCTCTCTCTTTCTCTCTCTTCTTTCTTTCTCTCTCTCTCTTCCCTCTTGCTCTCTCTTTTTCCCCCTCTCTTTCTCTCCCTCTCTTTCTCTCTCTTCTATCTCTCCCACTCTCTCTTCTCTCTCTTTCTCTCTCTCAGTGACTCCATTAGCGTCCCGATGATCCCCCTGGGGTTGAAGGAGACCAAAGAACTGGACTGGGCAGCTCCTCTGAAGGTAAGGAGATCTCGCAGGAGGTGTTGGTGATCCAGTCTGCAGCCTTTTAAGGGATGCAAAGAGTTGGGTACCAAACAGCCCTTAAGTCTGGTGGACTTCTCATGAATTCCTAATTTCCAAAAACTGAGTTTCCCTTGGGGAACTGGGGTGTGAAATTCTCTGGCTGGGGGGCGGGGGCGGATAGAATTGAAGAAAGCGGTTTACAGGTTGTCCTCGACTTACAACAGTCTATTTAGTGACCGTTCAAAGTTACGACGGCACTGAAAAAAGTGACATAGGACTGTTTTTCACAGTTACGACCATTGCAAGAATCCCCACAGTCACATGATCAAGATTCAGAAGCTTGGCCACTGGCACGTACTTATGACGGTTGCCAGGGGGGAGGGGGGGTGTCACATGATTCCCCTTTGCGACCTTCTGACCAGCAAAGCCCATGGGGGAGCCAGATTCACTTAACAACCCTGTGACTAACTTAAGAACTGCAATGATTCACTTAACAACGGCGACAAGAACAGTCATGAAAATGAGGCAAAATCAATGCCGGGATTCAGACAGTTTGCACCTATTCTGGAGAACCGGTTGTTAACTTTCTAAGCAGTTCAGAGAACCGGTTGTTGAAAGAAATCTTATTTTGTTTTTTTCCACTTTACAGGGCTAATCCTGTAAGGAAGGCAGGAAGGAAACATTCTGGTGTCATTTCTAGCCTAATCTTTATTGCCCTCCTTACAGAAACTGCCTCTCTGGTTAACCCTTGTTACATTGTAACAGCAAAGGCGAAGCACTGATCGACGTGAGTGATGTTGAGTTGGCCACGTCCACCCAGTCACATGACCACTGAGCCACGCCTACCCAGCTGGTCATTAGGGCAGAGAACTGGTTGTTAAATTAATTGAATCCCACCACTGGGCAAAATGTGTGTAATAAACGTCTCACAGAACAACAGAAAACTCAGTTCTGTTCGCAAGCCGAGGACTTGATTACGCAGTGACCTTGAAAGCGGGAATTTCAGGCAAATGAGCTAACAACAACAACAACAACTGTGTTTTCGTTTTGTGCACAATTCCAGGCCGTCATTAAAGAACACTACAAGGAAGACGAAGACTCTTACAAGGAGGAGCTGAAAGCCCTTGTGGATTTACGCCAGGTGTGTCATCTTTGAGCAAGAAAACTTTGGGGGCAAAAGGCATCTGGTCTGTGGCATGTGTTTGTATGTGTGTGTGTGTGTGTGTGTGTGTGTGTGTGTGTGTTGCAGGAGGGGTGGGCAAGTTTGCAAGATGGCAGGTGTGGCATCACAATGAAAACTCCTGAATTTCAGTTGCAATGCCTCCCCTTGCACCTTCCAGATAGTCACTGGTCTTTCTCTGTCTCTCTCTCTGTCTCTGTCTCTCTCCCTCTCTCTCTCTCTCCCTCCCTCCCTCCCTCTGTGTGTGTGTGTGTGTTGCATGGGGGGGCACAAGTTTGCAAGATGACAGGTGTGGCATCGCAATGGAAACTCAAGAATTTCAGTTGCAATGCCTCCCCTGCACCTTCCAGATGTTCACATACTTATTGCCAAAGGCATCTGGTCTCTCTCTCTCTCTCTCTCCCTCCCTCCCTCTGTGTGTGTTTTTGTGTGTGTTGCTGGGAGGGGGGAGACAAGGTTGCAAGATGGCAGGTGTGGCATCTCAATGAAAACTCGAGAATTTCAGTTGCAATGCCTCCCCTGCACCTTCCAAATGTTGGCATACTTATTTTTTATTTATTTTTTATTATTCAAACTTCTATACCGCCCTTCTCCTTTCGGACTCAGGGCGGTGAACAGCCAAAATAAAAACATTTATACATAACGTTGCAATTAAAAATAGATTTAAAATAATTAATAAATTTGGCCCATAATTTAAAACTTGTCAATTTAAAATCAGTATCAAAATTTTAAAACCAACCCTAAAATCAAGAAAGACCGGCTAACTGAAAAAAGTAAGTTTTGAGGGCCCGACGAAAAGTCCGGAGGTCGGAGATCACTCGTATCTCTGGAGGTAGATCGTTCCAGAGGGCAGGTGCCACCACAGAGAAGGCTCTCCTCCTGGGGGTTGCCAGCCGGCATTTTCTGGCCGACGGCATCCTGAGGAGGCCCTCTCTGTGGGAGTGAACCGGCCGGTGGGAGGCTATTGGTGGCAGAAGGCGGTCCCGTAAGTACCCCGGCCCTGAGCCATGGAACGCTTTAAAGGTGATCACCAACACCTTGAAGCGCACCCGGAAGTCCACCGGAAGCCAATGCAGCCAAACACCTCTAGTTTGTCACTAAGGTAAGGCCTCCACTTACAACCATAGTTAGCAACCGTTTGAAGTCACAGCGACCCTTCAAAAGTGACTTACTGCTGGCAGTCCTCATCTTACGACCGCAGTTGAGCCCAAAATTTATGTCGCGGAGTGAAAAATTGGTGAAGTGAATTTGCCCCATTTTACGACTTTCCTTGCCGCGTTGGTTCAGTGCGGTTCTTAAACGAGTAACACGGTTGCTAAGTGAATCTGGCTTTCCCCGTGGACTTGGCTTGTTGGAAGGTCGCCAAATGACTTCTGAATACGGCGACAGTCATAAATGTGAGTCAGTTGCCAAGCATCCGAATGTAAATCCCGTGACCACAGGGTTTGCCGCAATGGTCATAAGTGTGAAAAAGGTCATAAGTCCCCTTTTTTCAATGCCGTTGTAACTTTGAATGGTCACTAAATGAACGGTCGTAAGTCGAGGAATACCTGTACCCATTTTCATATCTCTTACCGTCATTGCAGCATTCCCCAAGATTGTGTGATCAAAATTTAGCCGCTTGCAAGTTGTTCCCCATTTGTGACCTTCTAGCAACCCAAGTCAGTCGGGGAGCTTGGTTCGCTTAAGGACGGCATGAGTGGCTGAACGACTGCACCCGATTCCCTTAACGACGGTGTTGAAAAACAGGTTGTAAAAGGGGGCGCAGTTCGCTTAGCCGCCGCCTTGCCTAGCCTTATCAATCCCAGTTGTGGTCATAAGTCGAGGACTGTACCTGTCCTTTGAGCGGGAGGTTGAATCTGGAGTTCTTACCTGCGCCAAGGTAGGGCATCTCCTTTGGAAGGCGACCTGTTGCTCCATCACTGGAGGCTTTGAAGAAGAGATTGGACAACCAGTTTTTCCAAAACGGGACTGGATTTCCTGCTTGAGCATGGGGTTAGACTAGATGATCCCCGAAGGCCCCTTCCAATTCTATTACTCTGTTATTCTGTATCCCCATTGACAGAACAATTAACCAGTGGAACTACTGGCCTCCAGAATGTTCCAACACGAAGTGTTTAAGAAGAGATTGGACAACCAATAGGATAGGGTCTCCTGCTTGAGCAGAGGGTTGGACTGGATGACCTCGAAGGCCCCTTCCGACTGTTATTCATGGCTCTTTGCCTTTCTCCCGTCTTGTGTCCCCAACAGGCCATGCGGGCACCCAGCCGGAACAAGGCGGGCCTTGAACTCCTGATGGAATATTACAGCCAGCTCTACTTCCTCGACAACCGTTTCTTCTCGCCCCATCAGAATCTGGGACTTTTCTTCCACTGGTCAGTGGGACCTGTGGGACCTTTGCCACAGTTGCCTTGAGAGAATCGAGAGAAGAGAAAGTTGGCAGCTCGGGTTTGAACTGTGGGGTCCTTGATGCTCTCTGAGCTGGGTGGATTTCTTGCAGACGTTTTGTGACCCGACTAGGGTACATGATCAGTGCTAGAAGGAAGAGGGGGGTTTACACATTCCAGGACTGACAATGTTACCTAGTTGGGTCATGAAATGTCTGTAAGAAAACCTCCAAGCTCAGAAAGCACCAAGGACCCTTCAGTCGTCCTCCTTCTCCTCCTCTCCTCCTCCTCTTCCTCTCTTCCATGTTTCCCCGAAAATAAGACCCTGTCTTATATTTTTTTGAACCTTGAAATAAGTGTTTGGCCCTATTGCCATGTGCTCAAAAAATTGGGCTTATTATCAGGGGATGTCTTATTTTGGGGGAAACAGGGTACAACCTCCTTCCTTCTAGCACTGATGAGGTTACCTAGTTGGGTAATGAAACATCTGCCAGAAAACTACCAAGTTCTGATAGCACCAAGGACCTCACAGTCCTCCTCCTCCACTCCAGACACCACTGTTCCTTCTTGCACTGATAATGTTACCTAGTAGGGTAATGAAACATCTGCAAGAAAACAAGCAAGCTCAGATCATCCAGGACCTCACATTCCTCCTCCTCCTCCTCCTCCTCCTCCTCCTCCTCCTCCTCCCCCCTCTCTTCTAACACTGATGATGTTATCTAGTTGGGTGTTGTGACCTCGGCTTCCTGAGTCATTAAAATACACAAGTAGTTCCAAATACCTTTTATTGCAACAGCTGTGAATTATGGTCATTCGCAGCTGAGTCCCAATTAGTTACAAAAAGTCCTTTCGGGGTTAATCACCTACTTTTATCTCCCTTGACATGGTGCCAAAGACCTACTTGGCAAAGCCACACGGAGTCCAGAATCAAACAGAGCTTCAGACTTTAAACTGCACAGAATGAACAAAGTTGCTTCTTGCAAAGGCCCACGTGCCTTTGCTCCTCTTTTAAGCCTTATGGGAGGGGCCAATCATCTCCAAGCCCTACTCCTGAGTTGTCCCTTTTGTTTTAACTGTTCTTGCCTTCTGGCAGCTCTGCGCATGCGCGCACTGGGAACAGGCTCCCCCTGTTCCTCTACCTCACTGAGGTCTGACTCTAGAGGCTCCGGAGGCAGCACGTACCTCCCAGATGGCCCTTTCTCTGCCTCCGATGCAGAGCCCTTGTCCGAGCCTTCCCCAGACTCCAGGACTGGCCCATGGTCCTCCCCAGCCTCCTCACTGTCTGTTCTGCCCCAGCTCCGGATTTCCAAGGATATAGACACACACCAACAGTCCTTATCAAATTTATTAAGTAGCCAGAATAAACCAAAGTCCAGCAAAGGTTGGCAACCAGCCCAGAAAGCAAGATAAGACTTTTCCAAAAATGCTCTGATGATAATTACAAGTTGTTTCCAGCAAGAAACTTACTAACTGTGTGCGACTTAAATAGGCTAAGGGAGTGGCCAAGTATCCTCAAGCCTTACTCTCGAGGAGACCTCCTCCTCCTGAGTAGCCACTCCTGCCTTTTGGCAGCCCTGCGTGCCCGAGCATTGAGGAGAGGCTCCTCCACTTCGCTCTCTCCACTGGAAGGAGCCTCTGGAGGTTCTGAAGGCCCAGGCTGAGTCTCTGCTTCTGGCACCATATCCTCTTCAGCCTCCTCGCTGTCCGACGCGAGCGCCGGCTGCGCAGGCTGCTGGCGCGACACCACACCAGCCTCCTCGTCGTCGGGATCAGCCATGATCCGCGCAGGCCACTGGCGGGCCACAACACTGTCCAACTCTGCTGCTAGCTCCACAGGCTGCTGGCGGACCACAACATTGGGTAATGAAATGTCTGCAAGAAAACCACCAAGCATAGAGAGAACTATGGACCCCATAGTCCTCCTCCTCCTCCTCTTCCTCTCCGCACACCCCATTCCGTCTAGTACTGAAGATGTTCTCTAGTTGGGTCATGAAACATGCAACAAAACCACTCAGCTCAGGGAGCACCTGTTGTGGTTCCGTTGCCTGAGCCTGGGCTATCGACAGATGCAGACTCTGAGAGTGAGGGAGAGGAGTTGGCAAGGCCTCCCTCTCCAGGACCCTCCTCTCTGGCAATGCCTCCGGAGGACACCGAAGGCCAAAAGATAGGCCCAGAGCCAAGCACGTCCCCGCAGCCACAGGTGGACAGTGACGAAGGAGATAAGTGGTGGCTGGATCCTCGACAGCAGCGCAGGGAGAAGCGTGCGCAGCAGAGGGGAAGGCGTGCCAGAGATTAGCTGAGTCACTGGACCACACCCCACAGGGTATAAATGTGGGTGTGGTGGCCGGTTCAGTTTGTGATGAGCAAAAACTAGAACTAATCCATGATCTCTGTGTTACTGGACTTTGCCTGCTTTATTGGACTGCATTTGGATTAATCCTTGTATTGTTGAAAACTCTGCCTGTTTTATCGGAATGCTGGCAGTCTAATCTTTGTTTTGTGTGAGTAAAGTCTGAATTGGCAGCTAGCCACTGGGTTGCTGCCAGCTTTATTTTCAAAGAATTTTGTCGTGTGGCTTATTAACTCCGGGCCATCTGTGGGGGTGCGTGAGTGGAACGGGGACAGAACAGCATCAAAGACACCACAGTTCAACCCCCGACCTGCCAAACGTTCTCCTTTCTTGACTAACCCCGTTGGGTCTCCATCTCCTTTGTCTTACCGCTCCGCTCTTCTTCCCAGGTACGATTCGCTGACGGGAGTGCCCTCTCACCAGCGGGCCCTGGCTTTCGAGAAAGGAAGCGTGCTTTTTAATATCGGAGCCTTGCACACCCAGATCGGCGCGCGCCAGGACCGTACCACTTTGCAGGGGGTGGACTGCGCCATCGAAGCCTTCCAAAGGGCATCGGGTACGTTGACTTGGGCGAAGCCTCCTTAGCTCCTTCCAATTGGGAGTGGGGAGTTAGATAGTGTTGAGGTTCGGATTCATGCAAACATGTTATTCCACGCCAAGATTAGCAGGACGCAGCTCGACCTTCATATATGCAGGTCGTCCTCGACTTACGACCAACATTGGGAGCAGAATTTCTGTTGTTAAGCGAGGTTTTGTTAAGGGAACAGAACAGAATACATGCCAGTTGCCAAGGGCAACTGCTTGGGCCCTAGAAATAAACCATTTCCGTAGCTGAATAAAATCTCCTGATTTCCCCCAATTGGCTAAGATAATGGAGGTTTCCAAACTTGGGAGCTTTATGACTGGTAGACTTCAATTCCCAGAGTTCCCTTGCCGATTTTGGAATTCTGGGAGTTGAAGTCCACAAGTCGTAAAGTAGCCAAGCTTGCAGACTCCTGTGCTAAGACGGTGGTGGGCTTCCCCACTAGACTTCAAATCCCCAGACTCAGTACAGCTTAGTTTAACCCATGGTGCGAATTCAAATCCTTCCCTTTCCCGTCTCATATCCCTCCCTTCCTTCCTCCCTCACCATTCTCTCCCTCCCTCCCTTCTTCCCTTCCTTCCCCTTCTTATCTTCCCTTTTTCCCTCCCTCCCCATTTTCTCTCTCCCTCCCTTCACATCTCCCTCCCTCCTTTTTTTTCTCCCTTCCTTCCCCTTCTCATCTTCCTTCTTCCCCATTCTCTCCCTCCCTCCTTTCCTCTCTTCCTTCCCCTTCTTATCTTCCTTCCTCCCTCTCTCTCCATTCTCTCTCTCCCTCCCTCCCCTTCTCATCTTCCTCCCTCCTTCCCCATTCTCTTCTTCCCTTTCTCCCTTCTTTCCTTCTTCCCTTCCTTCCTCTCCATTCTGTCCCTTCCTTCCTTCCCCTTCTCATCTTCCTTCTTCCCCATTCTCTCCCTCCCTCCCTTCCTTCCCCTTCCTTCCCCTTCTTATCTTCCTTCCTCCCTCTCTCTCCATTCTCTACCTTCCTTCCTTCCCCTTCTCATCTTCCTTCCTCCCTCCCTCCCTCCCCATTATCTCCTTTCCTTTCTCTCTTCTTCCCTTCCTCCCTCCCTCCCCATTCTCTCTCTCCCTTCCCCCTTCTCATCTTCCTTCCTCCCTCTCTCTCCATTCTCTACCTCCCTTCCTTCCTTCCTTCCCCTTCTCACCTTCCTTCCTCCCTCCCTCCCCATTATCTTCTTTCCTTTCTCTCTTCTTTCCTTCTTCCCTTCCTCCCCCCCCTCCCCATTCTCTCTCTCCCCTCCTCCCTTCCCCCTTCTCATCTTCCTTCCTCCCTCTCTCTCCATTCTCTACCTCCCTCCCTTCCTTCCTTCCCCTTCTCACCTTCCTTCCTCCCTCCCTCCCTCCCCATTATCTCCTTTCCTTTCTCTCTTCTTTCCTTCTTCCCTCCCTCCCTCCCTCCCTTCCTTCCCCCTTCTCATCTTCCTTCCTTCCTTCCTTTCTGCCAATTTTTCCTAGAAATTTGCGTCCTGAACTGTAAAACAAATCACACACAAACTTGACAGTAATTCTTTGCTTGGCTCCTCGAGGCTAAATCCTATTGAGTTCAACCAGCGGTGAAATCCTCTTACCTTCGCTACCGGGTTCTTGAATGGGAGCGCGCACGCCTCTTCTGTGCATGCGCAGAGGGTCAAAAACGGGACGTAATGACATCCCGGCGGGTGGGCGGAGCCTCCCACCACCGGCGCTACCGGTTCGCGCGACCTGGATAGATCCAGCTGGATTTCACCGCTGAGTTCAACGGCATCGACTGTCCTTTGATGGGGCAACAGTTGAGAGCAGATGGTCCTTGACTTACAACCATTCATTTAGTGTCCGTTCAAAGTTGCAACAGCCCAGAAAAATGTAACTTAGGACCGTTTTTCACATTTACGACCGTTGCAGCCTCCCGATGGTCACGTGATCGAAAGCAACATGCTTGGAAACTGGCCTGTATTTGTGCCTGTTGCATTGCCCCCCCCCTTGCAAGTCACGTGACCCCCTTTTGCGAACTTCCGATGAGCAAAGCCGATGGGGAAACCGGAATTCACTTTACAGCCGCGTGACTAACTTAGCCACTGCAGGGATTCACTTAACAACCATGGCAAGAAAGGTCGCAAAATGGGACACAACTCACGTAACAACTGTCCCGCTTAGCAACAGAAATTTTGGGCTCAGCTGCGGTCGTAAGTGGAGGATCTCCTCCGGCCTCTCCTTTTGCAGGCGCCTTCAACTACCTGAAGGAGAACTTCTCCAACGCCCCCAGCCTCGACATGAGCAGCCCCTCCCTCAACATGCTGGTCCGCCTGATGATCTCCCAGGTGCAGGAATGCGTCTTCGAGAAGGTTCTCCTGCTGGGAGCCCAGAGCGACTTCCTTGTCTACCTGCAGCTCGCCCAGGAAGCAGCCCGGGTAGGGAATCCGAGGACGGGGGCAAGAGGGAACGGAGGCCTCTTGAATCCCACCAGAGGGGACCAGGCCCAGTGAGTGGGGGGAGAAGCTTCCTTCTCCAAGCTTGTGGGTGGGTTTCCGAACATTTTGTTACCTGGCTAGGTAACGTCTTCAGCAGAGTTGAGGGGATGTCAATGTTGGTGTTCTTCTGCTGATAGGGGCTTCGTGTGGACCAGTAGGTTTCATTAAGGAATTCGCAGAGTAACCCTTGAGTAGCAAGGGTGTGCACATGAAAGCGATGGAGAGTAGTTACAAATAAACACAGTCAACACACAGATACACTGAGTTGTGTTTACTTTCAGGAAATAGTAAGGCACAATCCACTAAACAGTCCAGGTCATACACATATAAAGCAGGAGATAGCAAAACGACAGTCCCGGGATAATCCAATAACTAAGTCTTCTTACCAGTCGTCGTAGTCATTCACAGTAAACAGTTCTTTTGGATTTGCAAACAGTAGCATACAGAGATATCAGAGAGCGAGATCAGCAAAGAGAAACAAACCATGTTTCTAGCTCCCTCTTAAGGACATTGGCTACAGAGCTAACCAATCAGGACACAGTATGATGCAATACAGCAGTCTTAAAGTTATATTGATGGTTTATACATTGCCAACCCAACAAGTTAGGTAATAGTCATTTCCTAACAGGTCTTGTGATGGAGAGGTCATGTCAGGTGACGTTCACATGAGGTGAGGGCCTTGTAGTGGGTTAGGTGTGGGTCATGTCAAGTGAGGGTCATGATGGGTCAGGTGATGGTCACATCAGGTGTGGTTCATGTCTGGGGAGGATCTTGTGATGGGGAAGTCACATCAGGTGAAGGTTGCATCAGGTGAGAGTCTTGTGATGGGTCAGATGATGGTCACATCAGGTGAGGTTCATGTCAGGTGAGAGTCTTGTGGTGAGTCAGGTGTGGTTGCCTCAAGGGAGAGTCTTGTGATGGTTCAGGTGTGGGTCACGTCAGGTGAGGGTCTTGTGATGGGTCAAATGCGGGTTGCATCAAGGGAGGGTCTTGTGATGGGTCAGGTGAGGGTCATATCAGGTGAGGTTCTTGTGAGGGAAGGTCACATCAGGTGAGGGTCACTGGCAGGTGAAGTGCTGGTTGTGTGTGGGGGGCTCGTGTGAGTTGGGTGAAGGTCAATGCTGTCTCTGGTTGGCTGTGCAGTGGATTTGGATGCTGAGGGGTTCATAGGCTGGTTGAAGTTCGATGGGTCTGTTGATGGAATTGCGTGTGGAGGGCCAACCCACGTAACCCCTCCCCATCCGTCACTTCCCCTCCCAGTGACCCTCACCTGAGGTGACAAACCCCCACCCCGAGCTACAGAAGTTCACCACCATCGCGAACCTGGCACCATGCTATGGAATCCGCCAAGCCAGATGTTCTTCTGGTGGCCATCGAGGGACACTGTCCTCTTCCTTGCTTGCCTCCTTGGACTTCCCGTCTTCAGCTTGCCCTCTCTTTCCCTCCCCAGGTGGAAGAGGTCTACTCCTTGGTGCACCAGACCATGGCCCAGCCCCACGTCAAGGACTACGTGCCTTTCTCCTGGACCTCCATGGTGCACGTCAAAGCCGAGCACTTCAAGGCCCTCTCGCACTACTACGCTGCGGTTGCCCTTTGCGACTGCCCCTGTGAGTAACCACGGCTGCCAAGAGCTTCTCTTGTTCTCACGGAGGACTGTCTGAGGAGGGGAAGAAGGGAGGGGAGGAATTATGTAGGGAGGGAACAGATCTGAGCTGTACATAGAGCACCCACATTATACGGTAAAACCTCTGTTTTTTCCTTTTTTCCTCCCTTCCTTCCTTCCTCCCTCCTTCCTTTCTTTTCATAGTCTTTCTTTCCTTCCTTCTTTCTTACCTTTTTTCCTTCCTTCCTCCTTCTTTCCTTCCTCCCTCTCTTCTTTCTTCCCTTCCCCTTCTCATCTTTCTTCTTTTCTTCCTCCCTTCTCTCTTCCCTCCCTCTCTCCCCTTCTCTCCCGCCTTCCTTCCTTTCTCCCTCCCACTTCTTCCCTCCCTCCCTGCCTTCCTCTCTTCTTCCCTTCCCTTCCCCTACTCATCTTCCTCCCTCCCCCTTCTCTCCCACCTTCCTTCCTCCCTCCTACTTCTCCCTTCCCTCCCTCCTTCCTTCCTTTCTTTTCATAGTCCTTCTTTCCTTCCTCCCACTCTTCTTTCTTCCCTTCCCCTTCTCTTCTTTCTTCTTTTCTTCCTTCCTTCCTTTCTTCCTCCCACTTATCCCCTCCCTCCCTTCCTCCTTCCTTCCTTTCTTTTCAGTCTTTCCTTCCTTCCTTCCTTTTTACCTTTTTTCCTTCCTTCTTCTTTCCTTCCTCCCTCTCTTCCTCCCTTCTTTCTTCCTTTCCTTTCCCTTCTCATCTTCCTCCCTCTCCCTTCTCTCCCTCCCTCCCTCTCCCTTCTATCCTTCCTTCCCTCCCTCCTTTCCTCCTTCTTTCCCTCTTATCTCCCTTCCTCCCTCTTAAAGGATTTAGAAGCAACATTTAGAAAGGAAGATTGAGTGGGTCAGCCATGGCTGCCCTTCTGAAACTGAATGTATCTTTGCAGAGTCTTTGGGAAGATAATCTGTTGGAAGGGGGGAAATGCATTCAAATGTTGACCCCCCTTTTAATGAAATTTCAACTCTACTGAAGTTCCCAGCTGGTTTCCTTAACTTAGTTTAGCTCCTCCTCTCCCTCAGTTGCTCAGGGGCGGCCGTGATCCTAAACTTCATCCTTCACTAAGCCAAGGAGGCTTTAGCTAGCAAAATGAGGATAAGGCGAGATCTTCCCATCCGCTGCAGGATTTGATTGGTCCAAGACTGTCAGACAAGAGTGTGTGTTAGACACATTTTTTCAATAATCTGCAGAGCTTCCTTCCTGGTTTGCAATCTTTGCTTTGAATGGCCTGCCCTGAATTTGCTAGGAGAGCTGCCCTACCTCGCTTTATCCCTCTCCATAAGTTTAAATGAAAGTTGATTCTCCCTTCCTCTTGGATGCGTTATTCCTGAGCATCTAAGCCAGTGGTGAAATCCATTTTTTTTTTTACTACCTGTAAAAAAGGTAGTGGGCGTGGCCCACTACCTGTGGGCGTGGCCTGGTGGATGTGGTCTGGCTTGGTGGGTGTGGTAGGGGAAGGATACTGCAAACTCTCCATTCCCACCCCACTCTGGGGCCAGCCAGAGGTGGTATTTGCTGGTTCTCCGAACTGCTCAAAATTTCCGCTACCAGTTCTCCAGAACCTGCTGGATTTCAGCCCTGATCTAAGCCAGAGGTGGGGAAACGATGGTCCCTTTATGACTTGTGGACTTCAATTCCCAGAATTCCCAAGCCAACATGACTGGCTCAGGAATTCTGGGAGTTGAAGTCCACAGATCCATGTCGGCTCAGGAATTCTGGGAGTTGAAGTCCACAGATCCATGTCGCTTCAGGAATTCTGGGAGTTGAAGTCCACAGGTCCATGCTGGCTCAGGATGCAGGCACGTCGGAGGTGGATTTTCCCGAGCATGAAAAAGCCTTCCTCCAGTTTCACGTTTCCACGCCGAAGGACCGCTCCTTTCTTACTCTTGCAAGACCAGGAAGCGCGCCGGCGACTAGGTGAGTGACCCCCCACCCCCCCCACCCAAAAAACACCCAGGTGCAGAAATGAAAGTCAGAGGTCTGACAAGAGCAGGGACATCTCCTAGGCTGCTAATAGTGTCAGTACTCCTCAACTTAAGAACCATCAGTTAGCAACTGTTCAAAGTTACAATGGCACTGAAAAAACGGAATTTAACCCGTCCTCGCACTTATGACTCGAGCAACATGTCCAAGGTCACGTGATCAAAATTCCAGTACAGGTAATCCTCGACTTACAACCATTCGTTTAGTGACCGTTCAGAGTTACAATTGGCACTAAAAAAAAAGTTATTTGGGTCTGTTTTTCAGACTTACGACCATTGCAACACCTCTGTGGTCATGTGATCAGAACTCAGACGATTGGCAACTGGCATGTCTTTATGACACTTGCAGTGTCCCGGGGTGATCCCCTTTTGTGACCTTTGACCAGCAAAGTCATTGGGGAAGTCAGATTCGCTTAACAACCGGGTTACTAATTTAACACCTGCAGTGATTCACTTAAGGACGGTGCTTAGAAAGTTCGTAAAGTGCAACAAAACTCCCTTCGCCACTGTCTCGCTTAGCAACAGAAATTTTGGGCTGAATGGGAGTCGTAAGTCGAGGACTAACTACAGTAGTGGCCAAAATTGTGGAAATCTTTTCGGAAAAAATGTATTTTTGAGTTTGATGGCTAATAACACCACTTTTTTTTTTTTTTTTTTTTTTTTTGGAGTTTCAAGATAATCCTGTTCCACTGCTGGAACAGCCTGGGAATAGCCCAGATCTTAACCCAATTGGAAATCTAGGGAGCCGAATAAAGAAATTTGTTCGTCAGAAGCGACCCAGCAATAAAACCCAGTTAATAGAAGCCATCATTCAATCTTGGTTTCACGTTATAAAAAGCTGCAGAACTAAAAGACTTGGTTCACTCCATGGGAAGACCTTGTAAGGCCATAATTCATACTAAAGGTTACCCAACTAAGTATTAACTGACATGGTGATAATTGTTGTATATCTCATTTTTTCTATGTGTTTTCACTTTCCTTCTTTATACCGTAACTGCTATTCTAACAGCAAATCCTTCATAAAAGTTACTGCATTACAATCTTGATTAAATTCTCTTTCCATTGATATAGAATTTTATGGTACCACTCCAAAAAAAAGTGGTGTTATTAGCTAGTTTTAGAAAATACATTTTTCCCAAAAGGTTTCCACAATTTTGGCCACTACTGTATATTGGTTGGAAAAACTGTTTTCCCGCAGAACCGTCCCTGGTAAGATTCAAAAGATTGGGGGAACCACTGCCCTATACTACCCCAGACAAATGTTTCTCCAATTTCTTTATTCAAATTGATTTATTTAGCATATGGCAAATATATGACTTATAGCAGTTCAAATATTAATGTCCAGTTCTCACAGCCATTCAAGACAGGTGGTCTATGTAAAAAAAAAAAAAATCAGTCATTGGGCCGGTGTAAGCTCTTGATGGACATTCGGACACAGTGTGGTGGATATTTTGTTGAGGAGCGCCACAGTCACACTGAGGGGTAGAGACGAGATCCCACTTAAACAATGAGTCCTGGCAGACACCATGTTGGGTAGGAGTTGTGGCCCGTCAGCAGCCTGTGCAGATTGTAGCTGATTCCGACAGCGAGGAGGCTGGTGTGGTGCTGCTCCAGCAGCCTGTGCAGCTGGTGCTCGAGTCGGACAGCGAGGAGGCTGGAGAAGATGTGGTGCCAGAGGCAGGGATTCAGCCAGGGCCTTCAGAACCTCCAGAGGCTCCCTTAAGTGAAGAGGAAGAAGAGGAGCCTCTTCTCGATGCATGGGCGCGCAGAGCTGCCAAAAGGCAGGAGTGGCTCCTTAGGAGGAGGTCTCCTTGAGAGTAAGGCTTGGGGCTAATTGGCCACTCCCTTAGCCTATTTAAGGAGGAACACCGCTTGCAGCAAGCTGTAGGAAACAACTTTAGTTCAATCTCCTTCGCGTCCTGGATTCTCTGCAAATTGCTTCTGGACTTTCTGCCAACTTTAGTAAGACTGTGATTACCTTATCTTAGAATTCTGATAGGCTGTTAAGACAGTTTTTTAACAGCTTTTTGGATGATAAAGACTAAGTAAAATAAGCTTTGTATAGAGTTTGTGTGTGCTGCGTTTTTGGGGTCCGTAGCTGGGGCAGAACAGGTAGGGATCCTTTTCAGAGTTGACCAATACTAGCGAGGAAAGTGGCACCTTTTGTGTAGGGTCATTACATAACTGCGTATCTGGGCATTCAGCAGTCCATTTGGCTTTCCACTGTGTGTTGACGTCAAAGTTGTTAGACAATTGTTGAGCGAGTGCCAAAGAGGGCTTCCTGGATTTAAGCCTGCCAATTGATAGATGAGGAAGATCAGCGTGCGCAGGAAGAAGTGGGTTTCTCATAATTTTGGACCTTTCTGAAATTGCAGTTCCAGAAGCTTCTTCTTCTTGAAAACCTCCAGTCATGGAGCTCCTTGTCAGACCTGGAAGCCATTTTTATTTGCCTTGGGCCTTCAGGCCTGCCATATTTACTGCTACTGTGGGAAATTGGGAGGGTGGATTGTATGTAGCCAGGGTGATACGTAGTCATAATAACATCCCTTTCTCTGAGAGTCAAGGACATCTTGCCCTGCATCTGGACAGTTGGAACAGGGAGGCATCTCCAGTTGGGATGGTGCATTGATTGGACCTTGTGATGGACATATGGGGACAGGGGAAGGACTTGGACTTTCTTTTGGGTGGGGAAAACCTGGAAGCTTTCAGATCTGGGTTTTCCCAGATGTGCCAATATGACATCTCTCATAAAATGGAACTTTGAGGGAACTTCAAGCCTCGGAGTTTTCTTTCATTGGGGGTGTTCCTTGGAACCCTGACACTCCCACAGCTTCTGGAACCATCTCTCTCGTCTCCTAGCCAACCAAGCAAAACTTTGGTATTGTGACGTTAATTTGTGTCGTGGATTCCGGAAGTGCCAACATCCACACCCATAATGTAGATTTGCTTCCTATAAGGGGCAACATTTTTTGTCGGTGTGAATTGTAGAACTTCTTCTCGTAGAACGACTTCCATTTTTTAAATTAAGCTCGTTTGGTCCGCTTGGAAAATCGTATTTAAATTTAAGGTAAGGGTACCTTTTTTTTTTTTTAGCCAACTCTCAAAATTTAGAGGACAGTTTTGCTAGGGTAGTTTCTCAGTTGTGTTGATGGATGGAGCAGGTGTGATGTTTCCTGAGCACTGAGGGATTTATTTTTTTATATAATTTTATTTATGGTTTTTTTTTTCTTCAACATATATAAATATTTAGTGAACAGTACATTGTCTGGGTCAATTTGCTTTATACAAAATACTAGTAATATTATTTAGCTATACATAATGATAATCTTTCAAATTCTAAGATTTACATATACATTTTGGTTCTGATGTATTATATTTTGTAGCAGTATGCATAGTAATGTTTTCCCAATTTCTACTTTCTGCCTCTTATTTCTAACCCCTAATACAACAATTCCCATATTAAGAAGTATTAGGTATCTATCCATCATCTCTTACTCTTTACTGTTTAAGCATATGTGATCGTAATCTGTCAGCTTTTAACATTTACTTATACATACAGTAGTGGCCAAAATTGTGGAAAACCTTTTGGAAAAGTGTATTTTTGAGGTTTGATGGCTAATAACACCCCTTTTTTTTGGTGGGGGGGAGTTTCAAGATAATCATATTCCACTACTAGAATGTCCTCAGAATAGCCCAGACCTTCACCCAATTAAAATCTATGGAGCGGACTAAAGAAACTTGTTAGTCAGAAGCGACACAGCAATAAAACCCAGTTCATAGAAGCCATCATTCAATCTTGGTTTCACATTAGAACAGTTGCAGAACTAAAAGACTTGGTTCACTCGATGGGAAGACATTGTAAGGTCATCATTCATGCTAAAGGTACCCAACTAAGAATTAACTGACATGGTGATCATTTTTATACTGTATATCTCGTTTTTTTTTCTATGTGACCATTTTTGTATATCTCATTTTTTTCGACCTGTTTCACTTTTCTCCTTTATACTGTAACTGCTATTCTAATAGCAAATCCTTCGTAAAAGTTATTGCATTACATTCTTGATTAAATTGTCTTTCCATTGATATATAATTTTACGGTATACTACTACAACAAAAAAAAAGTGGTGTTATTAGCTAAGTTTTAGAAAATACACTTTTCCCAAAAGGTTTCCACAATTTTGGCCACTACTGTAGTAGTTATAGTAGCTTATATCATAACAGTATGCATAACAACAATTCCCAAGTTTTCGTTTCTAGCTCAATTTTCTAATCTTTAATCAAACAAATCCCATATTAAGATGTATTCTATATCTACTATCATCCTTTGCCCTTTTTAGTATTTCAACTCTTTAGTATTTCAATTATTTTAAACTTTTTTAAACAGTTTTGTATTCCTGTTTTTTACTTTGGCTATTCGCCCTGATCCTAATTGGACAGTATAGAAATTGAATAAATAAATAAATAAATAAATAAATAAATAAATAATAAATAAATAAATAAATAAATATAAATATTATAAATAAATACTTTAAATTAATAAATTAAATAAATAAATAAATAAACAAACTCAAATCAACTCTAATTGACTTATCCATCTCCCATGCTTCTCCCTTGGGATCTTGTATCCCTCTACATCACTCATGTTTAATCTAAATATTCTATCTGCTCTACATCTGCCTTGTTGTCTACTCTCTAAAACAGGAGTCTCCAACCTTGGCAACTTGAAGACTTGTGGACTTCAACTCCTAGAATTCCTCAGCCAGCTTTGCCAGGAGTTGAAGTCCACAAGTCTTAAAGTTGCCAAGGTTGGAGACCCCTGCTCTAAAATACCCATCAGTACCTCTTTCGTCCTTTCTAAGGGATCTTTCTCTCTGCTCTCTTCTATATCTTCTACTGAGGGGGTTTATGAGAAGGATCAACCAGGTCCTTTCAGAAAAGTAGCCAACCCAAGGCTGTGTTGTTGGGCTGTGAGTTTTGATTCTCCAAGGTGGACATGCGTGAGTTGTGTTTTTGCAGGGAAAGCTCACCTCAAGAAAGCCATAATCGAGCATGAGGAGGCCATGAGGATCCATAGCTTGTGCAAGATCTTGAGGAAGATGGATATCTTGCAGGAGGTCCTCTCGCTGGCCCACAAACGGTCCCTCAGCAAATACTCCGAAATTGACCATGAGGAAGATTTCTTTGAAACCGCGGAAGCCCCAGACATCCATCGTAAGTGAACAAGTAGATGAGTTGGGCTTTTGTGGTTGTGATTCATCAGATGGCAGCCCTTGCCAATCTTGGCTGGATGTGAGTTGGAAGGGACCTTGGAGGTCTTCTAGACAAACCTCCCTGCTCAAGTAGACCAATGGTGAAATCTGAACCAGTTTACTACTGGTTCGCTGGCTGCGCATGTGCACCACACACCAAATGTGAGGTGTGGGTGTGCACACGCACAGTGCACACCAAAAGGAGGCTTGGGAAGGTGTTAAGGATATTCTTGGCTCATAACCGATGTTATGGGTTATTGAGCAGAGTACCCCTTGCGTATGTACATGAAAGTGGCTGAGAGTGAATAAACACAGTTAATATACTGACACACTGAGTTGTGGTAGTCTTTTACTTTTAGGAAAAAGCAAAGCAAAGTCCAATAACAATCCAAGTCATACACAGATAAGGCGATAGTTAAAATATCAATTCAGGGATATTCCAAGTACAAAGTCTTCTTACCAGTTGTTGTCATTACACAATAAAACAGTTCTTCTTGAGTTTCAAACAGGAACAAGTTCAGTATTAAAACATTCAATAAATAGTAGAAAGCAACAAGTAGCAATGATCAAACAGTGATCATGCAGAGAGAACAGGTAGAGAGTAACAGCAAATAAGCAGATAAAATGGTGTAGTGTCCACAAGCCATGATTCAGGCTTCCCCTTAAGAACATTGGCTACAGAACTTAGCCAATCAGGATACAGGATGATGCAATACAGTCTTAAAGCAATATAATTCCTTTTGACAAACATGTATTGATAGTTTATATATTGCCTGACCAACTAGTTAGACAATAGCCATTTCCTAACAGAAGGTAAGTAGAACAGCGCGCGGGGGTGGGGTGTGAGCAGCTGTGGCGCATGATCATGGGAGTCTTTTTTTTAACCTTTTAAATGCATTTTTTTACTACCTATTCGCCCGAGCCGGTTGTAAAAAAATGCATTTAAAAAGTAACAAAAAAGTCTCCAACAATCATGTGCCACAGCTGTGATCGTTGGACCCTTTTTTTCTCTTTTAAAAGCATTTTTTACTACCAGCTCAGGCAAATAGGTAGTAAAAAAATGTATCTAAAAGGTAAAAAAATGCTCCGACAATCACAGTTGTGGCGCGCGATCGTCAGAGTCTTTTTTTTTACCTTTTAAATGCATTTTTTTACTACCTATTCGCCCGAGCCGGTAGTAAAAAAAATGCACTTAAAAGGTAAAAAAAGGCTCCGACGATCGCACGCCACAGCTGTGATCGTCAGAGCCTTTTTTTTAACGTTTTACCTTTTCGCCGAACCAGTAGTAAAAAAATGCTTAAAAAGTAAAAAACAAAAAAAAGTTCCGACGATCGCAGGTCGCTCAGCTGATCATCGGAACTTTTTTTTTTTACTACCGGTTCAGGCGAACCTGACTGAACCGGTAGCATTTTCACCCCTGCAGGAAACCCTATCCCATCCCAGATAAATGTCTAATCTATTCACAACTTCTGCAGGCAAATTGTTCCACTGATTAATTGTCCTCATTCTCAAGAAATTCCTCCTTATTTCCAGGTTGCTTCTCTCCTTGATGAGTTTCCATCCGTTGCTTCTTGTCATGCCTTCTGGTGCTTTGGAGAATAGATTGAAACCCACCCTCCCCTCTTTCTGGCAACCCTTCAAATACTGGAACACTGCTATCATGTCCCCCCTAGTCATTCTTTTCGTTACACTAGACCCGTGATGGCAAACCTATGGCACACGTGCCACAGGTGGCACACGGAGCCATATCTGTGGGTACGTGAATGTTGCCCTAGCTCAATTCCAGCGCACTGGCCAGCTAATTTTTGGGCCTTCCGGGCCCATCAGAAGTTGGGAGCAGGCTGTTTCCGGCCTCCGGAGGACCTCGGGGGCATGGGGGAGGCTGTTTTTGCCCTCCCCAGGCTCCAAGAAAGCCTCTAGAGCCTGGGGAGGGTGAAAAACAGGCATACCGGGCCCACCGGTAACCTTTTTGCCGTTGCGTGCCACAAGCTGGGTGAGCGCTGATGGGGGGGGGTGTCGGTGCATGCGCAGGGGGGCGGGGCAAAGCAGGGTGCCTTGAATTATGGGTGTGGGCACACGCGTGCGCAACCTCCCCCGCTCTCCCCCCCGCTTTTGGCACGGGATGGCAAAAAGGTTAGCCATCACTAGACTAGACATACCCAATTCCTGCAACTGGTTTTTTGGTGGGGTGGGGATTGAATTTAGAGAAATTTGGTCTTCGCTATCCCTGAGCCCCAATGGAACAATCCATTTGGCTCAAAAAAGGGTAAAATTGGAGTAATAACAGAGTTGGAAGGGACCTTGGAGGTCTTCTAGTCCAACTCCCTGCTCTGGCAGGAAACTATATCTTTTCAGACAAATGGCTGTCCAATCTCTTCTTAAAAGCCTCCAGTGTTGGGGCATTCACAACTTCTGCAGGCAAGTTGTTCCACTGATTAATTGTCCTCACTGTCAGGAAATTCCTCCTTAGTTCTGGGTTGCTTCTCTCTTTGATTAGTTTCCACACATTGTTTCTTGTCTTGCCTTTTAGTGCTTTGGAAAATAGGTTGACCCCTTCTTCTTTATGGCAGCCCCTCAAATATTGGAAGACTGCTATCATGTCGCCCCAAGTCCTTCTTTTCATTAGACAAAGACATATCCAGTATCTAAGATCTACAAGCAAAGCCATGTAGGTCTTTCAAGGTTAAATTAATCCTTGGAATTGTGCCTGGAAACCTCGTGTAATACAACACCCACAACATAGATGAAAGGTAGCTATAACAGCTGTGGCCTGTTGGCATGCAAGTACCATATTTTTCGGAGTATAAGACGCACCTTTTTCCCCCCTAAAACGGGGTGAAAATTTAGGTGCATCTTATACACCGAATGTCGCACCGCCCACCCACTGGCCCCCACCCTTTGGCCTCTGCCTCATAGCAGTTACCTCCTTGCAAGCAAACAGCAAGAAGAAACAGCTCGTTTCAGCTTCAGCACAGCCTAATTAGCACAAGTTGATTGGATTGGCCTCCTGACTCTCAGCTGTTTTGCTCTCAGCTGTTTTACGCAGGGCTCTGCTGCTTGCTGCAAGAATGTAAATTGCTGGGAGCAGATTTTTTTTTTTCTTGTGCTAATCAAGCTATGCTGAAAACGAAAATGAAAGTAAAGCAGGCTGTTTGCTGCAAGGAGGCAAAATTGCTGGGTGGCAGAGGGAGATTTCTTTTTCTTCTTTTCCTCACCAAAAAAGGTAGGTGCGTTTTATACTCCGGTGTGTCTTATACGCCAAAAAATACGGTAGCTACAGTTTGCTCTAATTCCAGTTTCTGACCAGTCTTCAAGTGGGGTGCCACTCATCATACATTGCAATAATCTGCCCTGTGGTGACAAGGACATGAATGAGTGTCACCTTGGCCAGTTGAGTTGCGGCCAACACGTTGACCAAAACAAGGTGAAGATCTCTTGGCCATAGCTTCTACCTACCCTTCCGATAGTAACCATAAGTCCAAGAGGACCTTTAAGCCACAGAGTTACATTTTCATGGGGTTGCTGCCAACACAACAGCTTTTGGAGCAGACAACACAACATTAAAAAATTAAATAAATAAATAAATGGTTGGGTTCATCCATGACCTCCATTGACCAGTAGCAAAGACATGTTCCTTTGGTGTTTCATGAAGGATCAGAGACCTGATTATGGTCACTATTAAACTCTCCCTTCATGGCTTCTGAAGTTCTAAGTGTCATTCCAGCTCTTTTTTTAGATGTTCTAGGTTGTTCTAGGTTGAAGGACTAGGAACTTGCCCAGAGTCAAATTCTGTATTTGGGTGAATGGAAAGCACACTTTTTGTTTTTGGTCTTAGATCCATCTTCAGTGTGAACTAAAGTATGGAAGAAACCAGGTTCCAAAGTTGTAACGTTTTCCCTCCTGTTGTATTCTTCTAGCCAAAACACATCAGAGACCTGAAATCAAATCTCCCAACTTCTCCAAGGTGAAGGTCATCGACATCTTTCATAGACTGGTAAGTTTGATACCTCCTGTGAGAGAATTGTGTTTGTGTGGACAGCAAAGGTCCTGTCCTCATAGAACTAGAATTCAAATAGCCCTGTGTGTTGTGATTTCCAGTATACACCAGTGCACTACCATTGCATGGTTCTCCAACTTTCATAAGAGTTCACATTTACCCAAGAAAGTTGATGGACACAAGAGTAGAGTTGGAGTAAAATCGGAATTTCCTGATAGACTTAGTTGCCATCAAGTCGGTTCTGGTGATGGCAAGAACCAACGTTCACCATCTCAACTTGTCTCCAGAAATAATGAATAGCTGTTCCAAGGACAGTGTCATCATCTCTTTGATCCTGTCAGGGTTCCTAGGAACACCCCCAACGAAAGAAGACTCCGAGGCTTGAAGTTCCACAAAGTTCCATTTTATTAGAGATGTCATATTGGCACATCTGGGAAAACCCAAATCTGAAAGCTTCCAGGTTTTCCCCACCCAAAGGAAAGTTCAAGTCCCTTCCCCTGCACCCACATGTCCATCACATGGTCCAATCAATGCACCATCCCAACTGGAGATGCCTCCCAGTTCCAGCCCTCCAGGTGCAGGGCAGGATGTCCTTGACTCTCAGAGAAAAGAATGTTATTATGACTACATATCACCCTGGCTCCGTACAATCCCCCTCTCCCAATTTCCCACAGTAGTAAATGTGGCAGGCCTGTTGACCCAATATAAAAGATGGCTTCCAGGCCTGACACCTTCCTTCCCTCAACTTTTCCCAAGAGTAATCTGTAACTTTTCCAAGGATCTTCCAGTGAGGCTGTCCATTCAGCCAATGCATTATCTTTCCATTCTACTTTTTCCTCCACTTTGTCAGTAGAATAATTTTGCCTAGGCCATATCTCCTGGTGCCCCATGACCAAAGCATGTGAAGTTTTGGTATTGTTCTGTCCCCGTCCCACACATGCACCCCCACAGACGGCCCGGAGTTAATAAGCCACACGACAAAATCTTTGAAGATAAATCTGGCAGCAACCCAATGGCTAGCTGCTAATTCAGACTTTACTCACACAAAACAAAGATTAGACTGCAAGCATTCCGATAAAGCAGGCAAAGTTTCCGCAATACAAGGATTAGTCCAAATGCAGTCCGACAAGGCAGGCAGAAGTCCAGTAACACAGAGATCATGGATTATTTCTAGTTTTTGCTCGTCACAAACTGAACCAGCCACCACACCCACATTTATACCCTGTGGGGTGTGGTCCAGTGACAAAGCTAATCTCTGGCACGCCTTCCCCTCTGCTGCGCACGCTTCTCCCTGCGCCTCTGCCGAGGGTCCAGCCAGCACTTATCTTCATCGTCGCTGTCCACCTGTGGCTGCGGGGACGTGCTTAGCTCTGGGCCTATCTTTTGGCCTTCGGTGTCCTCCGGAGGCATTGCCAGAGAGGAGGGTCCTGGAGAGGGAGGCCTTGCCAACTCCTCTCCCTCACTCTCAGAGTCTGTCGATAGCCCAGACTCAGGCAACGGAGCCACAACAGGTATCAGCTCAAAAGAAGAAGAATTGTCCTCTGCTTGGCTATTTCCTCCTGCCCACATTGTAACTAACCTCCAGAATTTGCTGACCAGTTAAGCACGGAGAACTCAAAAGGAGGTGAAGTTATTGGTGGAGAACGTTCTATCAGAGGCTCTTAACCACAATGGTTTAGTGGGCCTTGGAGAGGCCAGACACAGTCGATCTGTGAGTGTTAGTTGACGGGGAAGAGTGATCAGAGTGACAAGTGTTAATGTGGGGTCCTGGGTGCTCTCTGAGCATGGTTGCTTGCTTGCAGACATTTCATGACCCAACTAGGTAACATCATCAATGCTAGAAAGGAATGGGATTTGCTCTTATTTTATATACATGTGGCTTGCCCTGTCAGTGTTGGTGGGAGTGTTCTTGCTGGTTCCTTGATTAGGCTGTTGTTTATTGTTTGGTTGTTGGTCCACTATTAATTGTGCTGTTAATCTCTAGATCTCTAATCTCTAGAGATCAATGCTCCCTCCTTCAGCGTCTCAGCACTGACATAGAAAAGAGAGGATGAAGCCTGAACTTTTGCCTGCTAAATCCCTTTGAAGGTTCGGTCTCCTTGGAGATGAGGAGGGGGGAAACATTCCTGTGAACTGACGAAAAGGGAATCAGGAGAGTGACTTGGAAGATAGCCAATGAGAAGCAGAGAATTGGGGATCGGAAAGGGAGGGATTGGGGGGCAAAGGTCAGTATTGACTGTCTGCCAGGTTTCGATGCTATCTCAAAATAAATGAACTTCCAAACTGCCAATCTTTAAGGAAATTTTCTCTTTATTCGAGCACAGCAATCTGATCCTGACTCTTTTCGCAGTCAGGACTGACCTTTGCCCCCCAATCCCTCCCTTTCCAACCCCCAATTCTCTGCTTCTCATTGGCTATCTTCCAAGCCACTCTCCTGATTCCCTTTTCGTCAGTTCACGGGAATGTTTCCCCCCTCCTCATCTCCGAGGAGACCGAATCTTCAAAGGGATTTAGCAGGCAAAAGTTCAGGCTTCATCCTCCCTTTTCTATGTCAGTGCTGAGACGCTGACACCTCCTTTCTAGCACTGATGATGTTCTCTAGTTGGGTAATAAAACATTTGCAAGAAATCAAGCAAGCTTAGAGAGCTCCAAGGACCTCGTAGTTGTTGTCGTCCTCCTCCTCCTTCCTACCCTGCAAATCCTCCTCCCTTCTAAAACTGATGAGGTTCTCTAGTTGGGCAATGAAATGTCTGCGAGGAAGGAACCAAGCTCAGAGAACTCCAAGGACCCTATCTGTCATTGTCCTCCCTCTCCCTCTCCTCTTCCTCCTCTTCCTCTCCACAAGCAACACTCCCTTCTAGCACTGATGATGACACTGATAGTTGGATCATGAAATGTCGCTAGAAAACCACCAAGCTCAGAGATCGCCGAGGATCCACAATTCAGCCCTGAGCTACAAATATTTCCTTCTGTTGACCAGTGTAACGTATGAACAACTTCAGAATGCCTCCGCGACGCAGCCCCATCTCTCCCTGTCTTCTAGTGCATGATCTGTTTTTCCCCCTCCCACCAGGGACCCCTCTCCGTTTTCTCTGCCAAGAATAAGTGGCACCCCACACGGACGGTGCACTTGGTCCGCGGAGCAAACGGCTTTGGATTCACCCTGCGAGGCGATTCTCCGGTCCTGGTTGCTGGGATCATCGCTGGTGGGTGTGCGGCGGTGAGTTGCCCATCCTGTAACAAGCAAGCTGGGATCCAGGGTTGCTTTGGAAATCTTACAGGGGCTCCCAGTTTCAGAGGGGCTGTTAGACCTGCCAGCACTTGGTTCCATTTGTTGAGGAAGGTATAGTTTTATTAGAAGTCAATTACATTGCAGTAATGCATAGCCGGAACTAAGAATCGTTCGCCCAAATCCCTAAATTCAACTTCTTCCTTCCTTTTATTTTATTTATTTATTTATTTTATTTCAAATTTATATACCGCACCTTCTCCCAAGGGACTCAGGGCGGTGTACAGCCAGATAAAAAGATACAATACAAACATTAAGAACAATTAAAAGGATATATATTAATTTGGCCCCAGTTTAAAATGACAAACCAATTAAAAATTAAAAAATTAAATATATGTTAAGCCATAATTGTCTCCCATCGCTGATCCCTCCACGACCAATCAGATTCAAAGCAAGATGTTTTCAGAACGATGACTTCAAGTTGGTATGCAGCTGCCTTCTTCTCCCAGCCTTGAAGCAGCATCTCAGGCAGATACAGCAGTTACTTTCGCTTTTTCCCAAGCATTCCCCCTTCCATCCACACACACCCACAGTTCATGCAGTCACCGCATGGTAGCAAAGTACACAAAGCGAACATAAGATGGCAACTACAGGGGCAATCTTGGGTCAGGATGGAAATCCGATGCTGGGAGAAATTCAGTAGAAGCTCAAGAACCCATAACGATGTTGATAAACATTCCAGTTGGTTCTTGGCCAGTTAGCTTAGTTTTCAGCCAATAAGCGCCGTATCCGTGCATCTACAAAGCGGGTCATTCCGCGTTCCTCTTAAGAACTTCGGCGCCTGGGAGAACAGATAGATGGAACCTGAATCCCTGGACACAAAAACAAGGACTTCATCGCCCAAGTCACAAAGAAGGGGGTGACCTTGGCCACCGTATGGAACTTCAAAGGGAGAGTATGCAAAATTAATGGCCGAGAAGAATAGTCTTATCAGCAGCTATGAACCATGAGAGGTAAATTAATCTGCATGACCCAGCGGTCATGCTGTGTGGCCAGAAGACCAGCTGCCAGATGGCAAACAACAGGAAAAGTTTTTGTTTTGATGGAGCTATTTTGGTGGTGTGTTTCCAACCTCCTACCTCATTTTCCGTGCCCCCTCCTACGGCGTGTTCATCTTGCATCCCTCTTTCCTGGCTGACCTCCCCAAGGTTTTTTTTAATTTATTTATTATGGATTAACAGAGTTGGAAGGGACCTTGTAGGTCATCTAGTCCAACCCCCACCCCCACCCAAGCAGGAGACCCTACACCATTTTTGAGAGATGGCAGTCCAGTCTCTTCTCAAAAGCTTCCAGTGATGAAGCTCCCCCAACTTCTGAAGGCAACTTCTTTTCCATGGGTTGATGGTTCTCACTGTCAGAAAATTCCTCCTTATTTCCAGATTGAATCTCTCCTTGTTCAGTTTCCTTCCATTATTCCTTGTCTGGCCTTCGGTGCTTTGGAGAATAGCTTGACCCCCTTCCTCCTCTCTGGGGCAGCCCCTCCAATATTGAAAGACTGCTCTCATGTCTCCCCTGGTCCTTCTCTTCACAGGCCCAGTTCCTGCAACCGTTCATCGTATGTTTTAACCTCCAGTCCCCTAATCATCCTGGTTGCTCTTCTCTGCACTCTTTCTAGAGTCTCAACATCTTTTTTTATAGTGTGGTGATAGTGTGGTATGTTTTAGTCTCCCTTCCCACCCTTTCCCAGCCTCTCCCCTCCCATCTAAACCAACTCCAGCAAATTATATACCTCTATAGGAAGCCGGTCTGAAGGAAGGAGACTACATTGTCTCCATCAATGGCCAAGACTGCAGGTGGTCGAAACACGCAGATGTGGTGCAGCTGTTGAAGGTGGCCGGAGAGGAGGGGGTGAAAGTGGGCGTTATCACTCTGCTGCCCCCAGAAGGACAGAGTGCGGTAAGCCGAGGCGGATGGGGCCAGGGATGGTGGATGGGGCCAGTAGGGTGGAACCCAACTGTTCTGGGACCCGGGGGTCTCCAAGAGAGGGTTTGCAATCTTTTACATCTAGTTATAATGGACATATAACTATTTTTCACGCTTAATGACCATTGCAGCATCCTGGTCACGTGATCAAAATTTGGTTGCTTGGCAACCAGTTCGTAGTTATGACGGTCGCAGTGTCCCCGGATCACATGATCCCCTTTTGTGACCTCCTGATAAGCGAAGTCCATGGAAAAGCCAGTTTCGCTTAACAACCTGGTCGCTAATTTAACCGCTGCAGTGATTAACTAAACGGCGGTAAAGAAGGTTGTAAAATGAGGACAAAACTCACTTAACAAATGTCTCACATCATTAGCCACATCAATTTGGGGTTCCATGGTGGGCGTAAGTCGAGGACTACCGATATAACCTATTTGTGAGCGTTCCAAGTAATGCACCCATTGAAAGCAGAATCCCGTGGCAGGTAGATTCCTCAAAGAACAATTTATTGGATACTTCATATTGGCACAGCTGGTGAAAACCGACTCTGAGAGTTCCCGCGGCTTTCACCCGATTAAAAAGTGAAAATTCCCCCTTTCCCCCAAGTCATCAGTCACATTGCCCAATAGAGCCGGTTGCTTGGTTACTCCGCTCCTCCTCACCCCAGCCGCCTGTTGGAATGTCCTTGGTTCCCACAGAAAAACGTTTTCTTTTGACGATAAAGCCGCAGTCTATTTCCCTCACTCCCTGTCCCTCCTTCTTCTTCCTTGTGGCAACCCTGAAGCCTCCAAGCTGAACCTCAGCCAGGTTTGCTTCAGAGTTGACAGTCGGGCCCCCTTAACTGACGAGGAGCTCCTGAAAAAAAAGAAAAGAAACTACATAGAGGTTCATCAGTGTTTACATTAACCACCTCTTCCTCACCCCCTGACGTCCCTTTGGTTTTTGAGGATATTTCTCATGGAACTGTTTAACCAACCTGTGTACCTTTACATCCCAGCTCTTTACCCATGTAGCTTCAGAGAGTGGCTACCCCAGGGGTCAGCAACCTTAAACACTCAAAGAGCCACAAAGGTCATAACCGGAAGCCCCCCGCTCAATTCTGGAGCCGACCGGAAGTCCGGTTCCCCCACTCCTAGCACAGCGTCCTTTTTCCTCTACCTGTCCTAACCGAAAGCCCTATCAATTGTGGAGCCGACCAGCAACAGAGAGCCTCAGCAAAGGGATGAAAGAGCCACATGCGGCTCCAGAGCCATGGGTTGCTGACCCTTAGGCTACTCCTTCCGTTGTACTAGGTATCGCAATCTCCCCTCGTACAATTTGATATCTATTATTCTCTTTATTTCATAATGCCTTCAGGGTTGACACTATTCCTGAGCATCTGGCCCTTCCTTTTTTTTCTCCAGAAAGCAGACAAGAAGCCGACAGCCGCGACCTCCGGAGCAGGAGCTGCGCTGAAAAGCAACAAAGAGAACAGCCGCAAGACCCCCCTGCCGAGCAAGGCTTCCGGGGGTCTCCTCGCTTGGGGACGGAAGAGCAAACGCAGCAAAAGCTGCAGCTCCGTGACCCTCCCCTTCACCGTGGGGGATAACAAACCGGCCCACTGAGCCTGCCCAGATCCATCATCCCCCTGGACCTGGAGAAGAGGCGATGGGTGTCCGTCACACAGATGTTTTTGGACCTCTTCAAACGAGACTCATTTTGGGAAGGTGGACCAGAGTTGTATCACCTTGCTTCTGGGGATGGGCGGGGTGGGGTGGGGTGGGGTGAAATGTGCCTTGGGAGAAAAATTAATTCTGCACCACTAAACTTCCTGATGACTTAAGACGAAGCTCTGTCATTATGGGATGTCTGCCTCTTTAAAACCTGTTCTGTCCCCAACCACACGCACACACACCAACAGACGTTCAAGAGTTAAAGACCAAACCAGCCGGCAAAATCCTTTTCCTTAAGATAACGGAACTTGGCAACAACCTAGTGGCTGCCTGCCAAGAGTTTATTATTTACAAAGAGGAGAGATAACTTCTCCCCACTTCTGATACATCAAAGGAAAGCAGCTCAATAATTACGGAGTTAATCAAGTCCAGAGATAATCCAGTTTATAGCAAAAGTCCAGCAATGCAGAATGGCGTGGAAGCTTTCAGCTTTGTTCGTCACAAGGTTTGACTGGCCACCACGCTCCCTTTTATACCCTGTGGGGTGTGGTCCAGTGACTCAGCCTAATCTCAGGCACGCCTTCTGTTGCGCACGCTTATCTCTGTGACGCTGGCGTGGATCCAGCCAAGACTCATTTCCCTCATCACTGTCCATCTGTGCCTGCGTGGACGTGCTTGGCCCCGGCCCTATCTCTTGCCCTTTGGCGGACACCGAAGGCATTGCCAGAGAGGAGGGTCCTGGAGAGGGAGGCCTTGCCAACTCCTCTCCTTCACTCTCGGAGTCCTCTCCTGCCACTGACACAGGCTCAGGTAACGGAGCCACAACACAACCAGACATTGGAGACCCAGTTGTGCGCATCTTGCCCTGTTGGGGAATATTTTTCTGGAAGTATCAGACTGGATTGTTGGAAGTTAGGATGGATGGACATTGAAACCGAGCCTCGAAGGAGGACTTCAAATCTTGCTGGTATCAGTGGACCAGAAGAATTTGGGGAAGGTCCTCTGCAACGGCTTGAACCGATCCTTGTGGAAGAATGGCTGGGATTCACCAAGGCCCAGCTTGCCGGGGTGGGGGTGGGGTGGGCCTGTCCTTGGGAAGAACAGTGCAGCTATCCTCAGCCCATCATCGGAAAAAGGGGGAGGGGCGCAGCTCTTGGGGTGGAAGGGAGACAGATGCTAAAAGGGCTTTGGGAGAATATCTGTAGGAGGAACCCAAAGGTGCTCTTTCAGGAAGCAATTGGACTTTCTGAATTTTCTTTGAAGACATTTCACTTCTCATCCAAGAAGCTCCCAGCGACCGGTAAGATCCCACAGAGTTGATCTCCTCCGGGTCCCGTCAGCTAAACAATGCCGGCTGGCGGGCCCGCAGGGGAGGGCCTTCTCTGTGGCTGCCCCGGCTCTCTGGAACCAGTTACCTCCTGAGGTCCGGACCATCCCCACCCTGTTGGCCTTCCGAAAAGCTATGAAGACTTGGCTCTTCCGGCAGGCCTGGGGGCGTTGATCTCGCTCTTGCGATCTGACGAGATCCGGCCATGAATGGTGTGAATGGGTTTTAATGTTTTTAATTTTTAAGTGTTTTTATAGTGATTTTTTTGAGTGTATTGTGAGCCGCCCTGGGTCTTCGGAGAGGGGCGGCATATAAATTGAATGAATGAATAAATAAATAATCAATCAATCATCTTCAGCTCTGACTGAATGGTGGGGAATAGAAGGATTGATACTCCTTGCAGACAGCTGGTCCTTTGCATCCTTTTAGAGAGTCGTTGAGGCCACTTGGAGGTTTACCTGTGTCCTTGGGGTCACCTGAGTGGTGCAAATGGGTGTGGCCTTTTTGGAACAGTTGAAAGGACTGTGTTGTAGACTGTAGATAGGTGGTGTTGTATCCCTCCCCCTCTGTTGAGGGAGGGCTGTTCAGTATGGACATAGATGGCCTCTTGGACCCCTCTTTCAAATCAGGTGACCCTGAGGACACAGGTAAACCTCCAAGAGGCCTCAACAACTCACTAAAAGGATGCAAATGACCAGCTGTCTGCAAGGAGTATCAATCCTTCCATTCCCCGCCATGCAGTCAAAACTGAAGAAGCTTCTCAGATGAGAAGCGAAATGTCTTAAAAAAAAACCAGAAAGTCCAGTTGCCTCTTGAAAAAGCACCTTTGGGACAACCATGACTTGGATGATGGAGAATCTCCATAGACACCTGTAGGAGGAAAAGACTCGCCCAGCTGCATCTGAAAGAGGAGACTTGCAAGAAAACAGTTGGCTTGGTATAGTTGGCCAACCGTTGCTCAACAGGAGAGGATTTCACGAGTGGAGGTGAGAGTTGGGCACAAACACCAAGCTTTCCATGTCGGGCTTAAGACGATATGTGAAGGACCATCCTAGGAGAAGGATAGAATTGGGAAGATCGAAACATTAAGGACAACATTCTCAGTAGATGTTGCCACTTCTCTTAACGATCAATCTTTTATCGAGGATTGAGGGGAATAAATTATATTGTCTCTTTTTCAGGGTCATTTAGGTTGAGCATTTCCAACACTCTAGATTCTAGAAGGTTTCATATTCATGTTAAACCCTACTTCGTTGATTACATATGCGGCTTGTTTGTAACCTTCCTCCAACCAGATGTTGACAAACCAGAATAACAGCTGGAAGGGACCTTGGAGGTCTTCTAGTCCAACCCCTTGCTCAAGCAGGAGATTCTATAACCATGATGGCGAACCTATGGCACGCGTGCCACAGGTGGCACGCAACACCTTCTCTGTGGACACGCAAGCCGTCGCCCCAGTTAAGCTCCGCTGCGCATACCAACGTGCCTCCCACCAGCCAGCTGGTCATCTGGTCGCATGTGTGAGGGTTGGCTGCTTGCAGGGAGGCCGCATATGCAGGGGAGTGCGCACATGCATGGGAGTGGACCGTTGCACGGGGTTGTGAGGGGGCGGGACACATGCACGGGGTCCACACACACGTTGCATTTTGGGGGTTCAGGTTCGCGCCCTTTGGGCACTCCGTCTTGAAAAGGTTCGCCATCATAGTCCGATAACATGGACAAATGGTTGTTCAATCTCTTCTTTAAACCTTCAGTGATGGAGCACCCAGAATCCATCCCGTTTCTGTTGATGGTCTACAGAAGAAAGTCCCTGCAGGACAGATGGTGGGAAGATTCCGTTCTCGAGCCTGATAAGAGCCGCTGGCCATGGATTTTCTTCCCAACTTGGCACCGACTGCTTTCTAATGGGGTCACTTAGAAGCTCCCCTTGGGATGGTCCAATGGTTGCAGGAAATCAATCACCGGATCTGCAAGTATCTAACTGGCCTAACATGCTGGACAGGATGGTGGTTGGAAGACGGGATGTGGGACAATACACCTGGACGCATTTTGAGACTGGGGACACCAAGGCTCGCTCTGGTGCTAGAGTGTCCTCATCTACTTGGAAGCTGGTGGTCAGGGTGACTGCCCTGAAGCTTCAAAACACGAGTGATTGTGATGGTCAGCAATGGTGGGAGCCCTGTGTCTACCCCTCAGGCCATTTTCACTAGAGAGTCAAAAAAAACCAGGTTCTTTGGCCAAGCAGTGATAAGGCTGTAACAGAAAGACTCCTAAATCCATCTGCCACGGTCATGGCTCATGGGTATATCTAGTTTGATGAAAAGAAGGACTAGGAGTGATATGATAGCAGTCTTCCAATATTTGAGGGGCTGCCCCAAAGAAGAGGGAGTCAAGCTATTCTCCAAAGCACCTGAAGGCAGGACAAGAAGCAATGGGTGGAGACTAATCAAGGAGAGAAGCAACCTAGAACTAAGGAGAAATTTCCTGACAGTAAAAACAATTAACCAGAGGAACAACTTCCCTCCAGAAGTTGTGGATGCTCCAACATTGGAGGCTTTTAAGAAGAGATTAGACAGCACTTGTCTGAAATGCTAACGGTTTCTTGTCTGAGCAGAGGGTTGGACTAGAAGACCTCTGAGGTCCCTTCCAACTCTTTTGTTATTCTGCTTTCTGTTTTTGTGGCTTCCCCAACCAGGTAAGAACGGAAAGGCTGCCGTTACTAAGCAAGTGGTTGTAAGTCAAGGGCTACCTCTACAGCTCTTGATGGTTATAGAATAGAATAGAATTCTTTATTGGCCAAGTGGGATTGGACACCCAAGGAATTTATCTTCCTCCTCCTTTGCTATTTTTTTCCCCCCTGCACATATATTGCAATGTAACTTTGGGAAAACGAGAGGAATTCAGCTAAATGAAGTTGTGAAGGAAAGAATAAACGGCATGTGAAGTTTTGGGCTGCTATTGTTCAGCCCAAAGACTGATTCAACCAGTTTCAGCTCATATTTTCCTGGTTTGTGCCAGGCATCGTTTTTACAGTATATAATCCATTTCTCATTAAAGGGGTGATTGCAACATGCCTTCTCTTTCAATGGAAAGCTAGACAGACTGCCAAGTTTAAAGGTCTTGGAAATCCCAAAGGTGATTTATTTTTTTCAAGAGGCCGCTGGACTTTCTTGTTTTTTCTTTTGAAGACGTTTCGCTTCTTCTCCAAGAAGCTTCTTCAGCTCTGATTGGATGGTGGGGAATGGAAGGATTGATACTCCTTGCAGACACCTGGTCATTTACATCCTTTTAGAGGGTCGTTGAGGCCACTTGGAGGTTTATCTCTGTCCTCGGGGTCACATGAGTGGTGCAAATAGTTCCTGTAGTCTGCAATTTTTCTTCCCTCTGGAAAAGAGCCTTGGTGGTGCAGCGGACTAAAGTGCTGTTAAGTAGCACTTACCTGCCAGCTGCCTGCAATTACTGCAAGTTTGAATCTCACCAGGCTCAAGGTTGACTCAGCCTTCCATCCTTTCGAGGTAGGTAAAATGAGGACCCGGATTGTGGGGGCAATAAACTGACTTTGTATAAAAAAGAACACCGCTTGGGAGGAGCCGAAAGCCCTACTAAGCAGGTATATACAAAAGTATGAAGGCTATTGCTTAACGCATTGTAAACTGCCCCGGGTCTCCGGAGAAGGGCGGCATATAAATCGAACCAATAAATCAATAAATAAAATCCCTACAAACTTTTAGCTATACAATTTAGGATGAAGATCCTTGGAATGGTGTGGGAGTAGGAATTGATTTCCAGAGGAAAAATTGCAGACTACAGGAACCAGGAGCACAACTCAGGTGACCCTGGGGCAGTGGTGAAATGTAAAATTTGTTGCTACCGGTTCTGTGGGCGTGGCTTGGTGGGGCGTGTCATGTGAATGGGTGGGCGGGGCCAACTTTTTAAAAAAAACTTCTTTAAAGCATTTTTTACCTACCGGTTTGGGCGAATAGGTAGTAAAAAATGCTTTTAAAAAATAAAAAAAAAAAGGTTCCAACAATAAGATCGTAATTATCATTTGTAAAGGAGTCAGAAGAATACATTAGAGTCAGTATAGCAGCCAGCCTTATTTTGACTTTTGGTCTTGATTGCAAGGAAAGCTGAGAATTTAGTTTCTCAGAGATGCCGAAGGAAGCTTCATCTGTGAATTTTCATCCCAAACTCTTTTAGTAACGGCGATTATTTCAATCATTTCAGGGTGATATCTGAGGAGAAATCTCCCAACATCTCATCTTCATTTATGAATATAGTAAAGGCCAGAAATCAGTCCTATGTCTCTTAAATTGGAGGGGTTTTTTTCCCCTTTCTTTTTAATCGCTGGCTCTTTTCCCCCCCCCCTTTCCTGTTTTCCTTTCGATTTGGCTTTTATTCTGTGGGAAAATTCTTCACAAACATCAATTAAAAAAGGGGGAAAAACTGAACCGTGTTTTTTTTTTTCCACCCGCTGCGTATGGCCAATAACACTCGACTTATAACTGTAATTGAGGCCGGAACTACTGTCATAAATCATTGCGGTCATTAAGCAGCTCACCACGTGTGACTGGACCTGATTTTACCACGTTGTTTGGAAGCATGAAACAAATTCAGCCATCATTAAGTAAATCCATTTTACCCAATGGCCGGAGTTTTTTGCCATAAATTGAAAGCAAACACCGGAAACTGGCACAAAAATGTCAAAAATCACATTCACAAGACCGAGATGCTGCATATCATCCTAAAAGTGAGTGGACGGCCGAACACACAAAATGGTGATCACCCCAAAAGTGCTTTTCAAAAGAACAACTGGACTTTCTTGGGGTTTTTTTTTCCTTGAAGACGTTTTGCTTCTCATCCAAGGAGCTTCTTCAGTTCTTCTTCAATTTACCTTAGTAAGGCCACACCTGGAATCCTGCATCCACTACATTAAAAAAAAAAAAGATGTTTTGAGATTTTGGAAAAAGTGCAGAGAAGAGCAACTAAGGTGATTAAAGGACCGGAGACTAAAACATACGAAATGGGTTATCTCTAGCGTAGAGAAAAGGAGGAGGTGGGGGGGCATGATATTAGTATTCCAGGTTTCGAAGGGCTGTTACACAAAGAAGAGAGGGTCAACCTGTTCTCCAAAGCACTTAAAAACAGGACAAGAAATGATGGAAACTAATCAAGGAGTGAAGCAATCTGGGGAAACTTCCTAACAGTGAGAACAATTAACCTGTGGAACTACTTGCCTCCAGAAGTTGTGGGTACTTCATCACTGGAGGTTTTTAAGAAAAGACTGGACAGTCACTTGTATAGGGTCTCCTGCTTGGACTCAGGGGAGAAATGCTCCGAAGCCTGCTACTGGTTCACTGCGCGGGTGCATGCGTGGTACGCACCAAATGTGTGCTTCGCATACATGCGCACCACATGCGTTACTGCGCAGCGCTGAAAAAGGAGGCTTAAGAAGCCTTTTCTAAGGTAAGTAGAACAGCGAGGGGGAGGGAAACAGCTGTGCCGCGTGATGTAGATTTGCTAGAAAGCAGGATTTCCTGCTTTCTAGCAAATATAAATCGCGTGGCACAGCTGATCATCGGAAATACCAGTTCGTCTGAATCGGTAGCATTTCTTTACTACCAGTTCGGGCGAACTGGTCTGAAACAGTAGCATTTCACCCCTGGTTGGACTAGAAGACTTCCAAGGTCCCTTCCAGCTTTATTCTGATTGAGAAGTGAAATGTCTTCAAGGAAAAGTCCAGTTGCCTTTTGAAAAGCACCTTTGGGACAATCATGATCTGGATGATTTGAGAATCTCCATAGGTCACCATGTGGGGTGTGTATATGTGTGTGCGCGCGCATATGACCACGCCACCTCCAACACCAAGACTAGGGGGGGCTCTTTTATTCCTGGCTACGCAGTGTTTTGTGGTTATTCCCACCGAAGTTACGAAGCAGGAATCGCACCCTTGTCTCGGTCGTAGAAGGAAAAGGCTGGGATGACGTTGCTATTGGTAGATTTGAGGGGGATGAACAGATTGAGCCTCGATTCCCACAAGTCTGCCGTATGAGAAGTTGACCTGATAGAACAGGGATGGGCTATTAATTTTCTCAAGATTTCAATAAAGGCAGGCACAGCTACGCCCCTCTATGCATTAATGATTCACCTGTGGAGGTGCTTAGCATCATCACGTTTCTGGGTGTGCAGCTAATGAGTAGGCCGGCTTGGTCTCTCAACAGCAAGACCCTGGTGAAGAAGGCACAGGAGTGCCTGGATTTTCTACCCCACATGAGAAAAGTACCTCTTCCTTTCCCTATCCTTACCACTTCCAGCATAGGGACAATCGAGAGCATCCTGTCGTAGGGCATTACTGTCTGGTTTGGAAGCATTACTGCTTCCTATCACCTAGATACCACTATCACTTAGATAGTGCAAATGGGTGTGAACCTTCTTGGAACTGCTGAAAGGACTGTGTTGTATAGGTGATGTCGTATCCCTCCCCCTCTGTTGAGAGAAGGCTGTTCGATTTTGACATCGATGGCCTCCTTGAGCCCTCTTTCAAACCAGCGGCCTTCTCTGTCCAGATTGTGGACTTTGCTGTCTTGAAAAGAGTGACCTTTGTCTTTCAAACGCAGGCAGACTGCTGAATCTGATGGGTTTGTTCTTCTACGTTGTGCCATGGGTTTAGGAAGTGGTTGTTTTGTTTCTCCAATTCACAGATTTGCAAATGTCTCACTGCTTTGTGCTGCATATATAACATTGCTTGAATATGCGTGGACTTCAACTCCTGGAACTCCCCAGCCAAAATTCTGGGAGTGGAAGTCCACACATTTTCAAGTTGCTAAGGTTGAGATATGCTCAGTCTCTTAATCCAGGGTACGGGACATAAAGGGCTTGGTGGACTTCCTTAGCCATTTTCCTAGCATCACATAATGACGGGAAGACCCATCACCAACCCCTTGCTTTAACATAGGGTGGGGAGGGACCAGACAAAACAATTGGACGTAGGTGTTGAGAACATGATGTTGTCTCATGTTGCTAGCTGAGGGGTTCCAGAATTGCTCTGCACCTGTCTGCTGTTGATTGGCCTATTTCTAAGAATGGGTCCAGCACTCTTGTGGGCATCCGCTACACTGTTTTTTCAAGTAGACCAATCGATGCTTTTGCTTCCAAGACCTCCAAGATCCCTTCCAACTCTTGTTATTCTGTTAATGAGCTGGAAATAGCAATAGCAATAGGACTTAGACTTAAATACCGCTTCACAGTGCTTTACAGCCCTCTCTAAGTGGTTTAGAGTCAGCATTATTGCCCCCAACAATCTGGGTCCTCATTTTACCAACCTCGGAAGGACGGAAAGCTGAGTCAACCTTGAACCTGGTGAGATTCGAACTGCCAAATTGCAGTCAGCTGGCAGTCAGCAGAAGTAGCCTGCAGTACTGCACTCTAACCACTGCGCCACCATGACTCATGGAGAGCGTGTTGTGGGCCATTCAACCATCTAAACATCAAAATCTCACCAACCGTGGTAGCCCACCAATGCATTATTTCTCGGAAAGAAGGCCAGACATCTTAGGAGACAAGACTCTGCGTGTAACCCTTTAATCGTCATCGGAAAGCTTCATTCCCAAGAGCAGGAATAAATATATTTCTGAAAGGTGGGGGGGAGAGGGGAGGCAAAACGCTGGAAAGCAACAACCGAATAAATAACAAAAAAAGAGCATTCTTCTCACGCACGAAGAAAAAATAAAAGTTGGCATGAATGATATTTACAACTCGGAACTCCGTTCTGTGGTTAGTCAACGGAGCGCGTCGGTAATTCCCGTGACAGCTTTGTAACCGCATTCCCGTGACTAAACCCATATCTCTCCCCCCCACCCCAATTCAGCTGGGTTGAGACTGCAATTCCCATCCTCCCCAGCCAGGGTGCTGGGAATTGCAGTCCTAATGCTGCTGGAGGTGGATACCAGATTGGAGGGGGGAAAAAAATCTCTATTATCAGTGTTTCCCAACCTTGACAGCCACTTTAAGATGGGTGGACTTCAATTCCCAGAATTCCCCAGGCTGGGGAATTCTGGGAGTTGAAGTCCACTCATCTTAAAGCAGACAAGGTTGAGAAACACTTCTCTATATAATAAATTCTCTCAAGAAGGACAGAAATTGTGTGCCTGCTGTTAAGACGAGGTTATTCTCCAGTCATCTGCATCAGATTGACCTGTGTCTACCCTGCAAATTCCCCAAAAATCATAGCTAGGCCCTGACCATCATTCTTTCTTGACTGACCGAACCACCCAAAAAAAATCCCACTCAGATTCTCAAACAGCTGTAAAAAGAGGCAGGTTTCCTTCCTATTTACAAAAAAAAAAAAGGCATCTTGGCCAGAGACTTTCTAAGCCGATCGTGCGAAATCGATGACCGTCGGAAAAAGAGGGGCCAAGGGCTTTGCAAACCGGGCTCGGAGTCTTTGGTCCTTCTCTCTTTCCTGCGCTGTTTCTCACCGACCCCAAGTGCAAACAAAGCAGGGATTCCCCCAGCCGAAAAGATCAGCGGTGAACCTGAGCTGCTAGGCCGGGGAAAGGGCTTCCGGAATGGAAGGAGTTACGATCCAGGCTGGAAGACTGGTGGCCCTGGTTTTCCCATTTGGAGATCCATCTGGACTCCCAGTTTTTATTGGGGTGGAGGAGCCCCCCCCCCCCAAATTGATCGCAAAGGCTGCCCCGGTGCCAAATCTTGCATTCCAGCCTATAAGCTCGACCTTTTTCTGGACTGGTCCCAATTGGGAAAGTCAACACTTCCATGACTTCTGCCACATGCGTTGTTCTCCACCTCCCGTGTCTGCTGGGTGATTAAGGGAGCTGAGAACTAACCCAAAGGACAAACAAGATGGCAGGTGACCTTGAGTTGCCCAGCTAGGTAGCTCCTCTATGCTTCATCCTGCAACAGGATGCGATTTAGGAGTAAACGCTCTGCAGCTGGAATAATCTCAAGGTAAGAGAGTTGGAGAGCTGTTCCTTTTTAAGAAGGAGAGGCTCTGGTCTTTTGGAATAAAAGGCACTTTCTCTGAAAACCACAAGCTCCTCCAAGAACTGTTTAGCACCCAAGGGGTGAATGGGACTCTCTCCTCCAGTTGGCCAGGAGCAGCCAACAACCCCTAGGAGCATTCTTGCATCCTTCTCTAATAAAAGCACTGAAAGATGCTAGAAACCACAGCACGTGAGACACATGTAGCATGGCAGAGTTGAGGTAGCCCCACCACGGCCGACAATATCCCAGAAGCGGACTTGCCTTGGTGGGAGGCCCCTCACTACATCAGCTCATCCAACTCTACAGACCTTCAAGGCCACCATCCTGGCCTTTGGTCAAGTGGAGAGAGAGGGCCTTAGGGCTGATATGGGTCTGATAGACTGTAGAAAGCAGGAAGGCAGGATAGCAAGAGACAAGTGGTGGGACAGGATCCCTGCTGTGTCAGAACTCTCTACCCCTGTAGGCCAGAATCATGGTTAGAGCCCAAGATGTTCTCCACCAACTGTCCCTTCCAAGGACCACCTAGTTTCTCTTAGATGATCTCTATCTCTTTCTGGTTCTCTGCTCATAGATGCACAAACACAAGATAAAGATTGTCCGCTCCAGGATAGAAGCCATGTTCCTACAGATACAGAGACATCTCCCATACGTTGTGATGGGATGGATGGATGGATGGATGGAGAAGTAAAGTTCAACTCGTTGCACTTTCTGATTTTCTTTCATCTTGGGGAAACTGATGGCTTTGTTTCTTGGAAAAAAACAAAATCAGATTTCAACAGTGGAAGTTGAGAAATAAACGTGAAAGACTGAGGGTCACTCCTTTTGAAGAAGGTTGGGCAGGGAGCAACAACCTCCCGTGTTCATAGAGCATGTTAAACATGCTCAAATGTTGCCAATGCAAAGCATTTTTAGCTGTTGCTTTCCACCCCATAACCCCTATCTCTAAATACCTTTTTTTTTTGCCCCATAAGGATGTGCAAGATACCCAAGTATAAGCATTTGGGACAGAGGACACTTTATGGGAATGTTTATTCTCACCACTACTGCTGGCCTTCTCGCATTTCTGGCCTATGGAAGAGAACTTAGCTCCTTCCTTCGGGGAGAAAAAAAAATGTCTGGAAACCTGGTGGAGAATGCCCCAGATCCAGCCAAAGTCTATCATTTAAGGTGCCGTAAGGATTTGGTTGTGGACAGGGTCTTCCTGGAAGCCGAGCAGGACCCACCTTCTCTAATACCAAAGCACTGAGTGCAGGAAGGGATGTTGAGATGAGGTTGGGGGAGAATGGACAACTCCAGAATCGGGGCACCCCACTTCTTGTCGTCACCACCACTCAACTGGGGAGCTGCGACCATCAACCTTTCTGCCTTTCACTTAAGGAGAAGTCAAGAAAGTGCTCCGGTTCTGTATCACAGTGTATAAAATTCTGCCCGACAAGAAAAACGAGTGACCAGAACGAAACTCCCTTCTCGTTATTCCCCTCCTGTTTCAAGGGCCTTTTGTGGGGCACTGAGATGTTGAGATGCGGTGGGGGGGGGCTGCATGGCTTGGCCCCCTTTGGCAGTGACTGTGCTACAACAAGGAAGGAAAAAGGAAGGGGGAGGGGTCTTCCCCAAATCTTAAAAGCCTGCCGGTGTTTGAGCCTCGCCAACAGATAGTCCGTGGCTTCCAGAGGTGCCACCCCCCCCACACCTTAGAGTTCTCAATGGTCAATCTGATGGCACCCCCTCCCCTTCCACAGAAGCAATCAGACTAACTGACTTCCTGGGAGGCCAGTTCACTTTCCGCGCAACGCCAGTCTTTGTGATCTGCGTCCTATCACCTTTGTTACCTCCCATTCCTCCGACTCGTCTGAAAAGGATTCAGCTACCATCTTGGACATTCGACCCCCCAACCACCCCTATTGACCCATTCAAAAGTTCCCTCAGCTGCCCGAACCAGGTACTGCGCCCCCATTTCCACAGGACAGACTTAATTTTGGGGGGGTAGACAGGCCTCTTGGCTTTTCTAGCTTGGTTCAGAGTTCTCCCGAATGGTGTTGGGTTGTCCATTTATGTAGACACTCCTGATGAAGTCCTGGTCAGGGGACCGCTAAGAGGCAGCCATATTTTGTCCATCGCACAGGCCCCAAGGGGTTCCTGGGCAACTTCAGATGCCCAAGTTGGCATAGCCAAGATGGCAAGGTCAGTGGCCCGCAGCTTTCTCTTCGGGTGCTTCACAAGGTTGGCATCTCCTGCTGCATCAAAAAAATGGTTCTCACTGACTAACTTCGGGATACGGGAGAAGATCCAGGTGATGGTTGTCCAACTGCGGTCCGGTCCTGTTGGCACAGGGGCTATAGCACTCCCTCCATGAAGCCTGTGTCCAGGTGCTGGATGAGCACCCGGATGAAGGACATTTCCTTGCGGGTGTTTTCAAAAATAATCCTTGGGTCGTCCGACTGGCAGCGCAGACAGTTGGGGGCCATCACCATGGCAAGGTTGTTGACGTCCATCTTGGTGATGGCCACATTACCTGGCTGCACGAACACCTGTGAGAAGTGAGAAGAAGGGAGGAGGTGTTACTCTGTGGGTCACAACCCGTAGCTGAGAGAAATCTATACACGACAGGTGGTCTTCAACCTACGACCACAATGGAGCCCAAAATTTATGTTGTTAAGTGAGAAATTCGTTTATGGGTTTTACGACCTTTTTTGACACATTTGTTAAGTGAATCTCTGCAGTTGTTAAATTAGTTACACGGTTGTTAACTGAGTCTGGCTTCCCCGTTGACTTTACTTGTCAGAAGGTCACAAAAGGTGATCACGTGACCTCAGGACACTTCATCCATCCTCAATTGGACTGGATAACCATTTGTCTGAAGTGGTGTAGGATTTCCTGCCTATGCAGGGGGTTGGACTAGAAGACCTCCAAGGGCCCTTCCAATTCTTGTTATTCTATTCTAAATATGATCAGCTCAGTGGTGGGTTTCAATTTTTTTTACTACCGGTTCTGTGGGTGTGACTTGGTGGGCATGGCATGGCTTGGTGGGCGTGGCTTGATGGGCGTGGCAGGGGAAGGATACTGTAAAACCTCCATTCCCACCCCACTCCAGGGGAAGGATACTATAAAATCTCCATTCCCTCCCCACTCCAGGGGAAGGTTACTGCAAAATACCCATTTCCTCCTGATCAGCTGGGACTCGGAAGGCAGAGAATAGATGGGAACGGGGCCAGTCAGAGGTGGTATTTACCGGTTCTCCAAACTACTCAAAATTTACACTACCGGTTCTCCAGAACTGGTCAGAACCTGCTGAAACCCACCTCTGATCCATCTGTCAAATATTCAAATGTAAAATCATGTGACCATGGGGAAGGTGCAACGGTCGTAAGTGTGAAAAGGGGTCATAAGTCACTTTTTTCAGTGCCGTTGCAACCTCGAACAGTCACTAAACAAACTGTTGTAAATCAAGAACTACCTCTACTAAAAGTCTCATTCTTGTAACGTTTAATTGGACAAAACGGCAGACCATAGGGGAATAATTTTTGAACCAAGGTACCTCAAATGGGCTAATGTATAGAACGCATCCCAAATCCAGAACCCATGACTCCTGTGGAATTGAAATTTGGCAACATGATCATCTGTGATCATGTTCATGTTTATGTCATGAACATGATCACAGAACAGTTCATGACATAATATAAAATGTCATAAAGCATTTGTGCTGATATTTGACTGCGCTACGCAGTTCAGTCAACAGTTCAGTGTGAGCTGTTTTCAAGGCAAATTACATTTCTGAACATAAATATCCCAACTTTTTGAGGGAAAGCAGGACATTAAGAAGCCCTGCCACTCCTCAATCCAGGCATCAAGGAATTTGGTAAGAAAATATCTCTGAAAAGATGACTCAATGTGTCAGAGATGATCTAGTATACTACTCAAACTTTCTGTTAAGATACTTAAATTTAGTAGCTGGAGCTGTGGGGTTGTGCAGTGAGCCATAACACACAGTTGTGGTTGATTGGTTGAAGAGTGTTGGCTCCTGCGTGAGGCATTCTGCACTGTGATTGGTTGCTATGCATGTGGAGGGGGCATTTCCTTTTTTTCCCGCCTTTTTCTTCCGTGCACCCTTTTGTGCTCTGAGATTTACCTCATGATGCTCCTGTTTGCCTGACTATCTAGTTTGACTATCTAGTTGTAAAATGTATTTATTTATATAAAACTACACATTCGCATCAACGTCTCTGACTACATTTGGACACCTACTGCGCAATTCCCAGACACTCTCATGTCTGTAAACTTTTAATTGGATGAAACAACACATCGTGAGGCAAATGTTTTTCAACCAGAATGGGACTATTTGCCACGGTCAACTCACCGCAGCGAACTCACTACAGGACAACTTTCTGTGACCCTCTAGCTATGGGATTCACTTAGTTCCCCTTATTTTGGTTAACCACGTTTTCGTCAAAATTATTTTATCTCTTATATCAAAGGAAATCATTCCGATGACTAGCAGCTATTATAATGCTAATGTCAGCGTTTGAAGCAATGCACCCATTGAAAGCAGAATTCTGAGGCAGGTAGCTTCCTCAAAGAACAGTTTATTCGATACTTCATATTGGCACAACTGGTGAAAACCGACTCTGAAAGTTCCTGCGGTTTTCACCTGATTAAAAAGTGAAAGTTTCCCTTTAACCCCTCCCCAGGCATCAGTCACATTATCCAATGAAAGTGTCAGTCAATTGCGCGGTTACTCTACTCCTCCTCTTCCCTGCCACCTGTTGAAATGTCCTTGGTTCCCACAGGAAAACTTTTTGCTTTGACTACAAGACCCCAGCTAACTATTTTCTCCCCCTCCCTCTCTTGTGGCAATCCTGAAGCCATAAAGCTGGTCTCAGTCAGGTTTAGGGTTGACAGTTTTGATGGGGAAAAAAACGGAATTAATCCCACATTGAATTGTCCAGTGACGAGGCCGTGGCTAATAGTCCTAGACACTTTTCGAACCAATGTACCCCAAATGGGCTAACTTGCAGAATGCATCCAAAATCCAGGTATATGACAAGCATGCTCACATATTGCAGGAGAGAAAAAGTATTCTGGGTCTTCCTATTCTGAGGAGCAGGGAGTGTAGAGATCTAGAACTAAGGAAAAAAACTCCTGAGAACAATTAGTCAGTGGAATGGCTTGCTTTCAGAAGTTGTGGATTCTCCATCACAAGTTTTTAAGAAGAGACTGAACAGCCATTCGTCCGGAATGATATAGGACAGTGATGGCTAACCTTTTTGCCGTCGTGTGCCAAAAGCGGAGGAGCGTGGGGGGGTTGTGCGCACATGTGCCCACACCCATAATTCAATGGACCCCCGCTCCACCCCCCTTGCGCATATGCGCGCGACCCCCCGCACTCCCCCGTTTTTGGCGCGATGGCAAAAAGGTTACCGGTGGGCCCGGTAAGTCCATTTTTCGCCCTCCCCAGGCTCCTGAGGCTTTCTTGGAGGCTTTCTTGGAGCCTGGGGAGGGTGAAAACTGCCTCCCCCACCCCTCCCGAGGCTCTCCGGAGGCTGGAAACGGCCCATTTCCCGACTTCCGGTGGGCCCGGAAGGCCCGAAATTCAGCTGGCCGATGCGTGCTGGAGCTGAGCTAGGGCAACACTTGCATGCCCACAGATATGGCTCCACGTGCCACCTGTGGCACGCATGCCATAGGTTCGCCATCACGGATATAGGATCTCCAGCCAGAGAGTTGGACTTGGAAGACCCCCCAACGACCCTTCTGCTCCTATTATTCTACGTTCTATGTCCACTCTAGGAGTTCAACTTCTCAAGGCATCCTTCATCCTTCTTGGAGGACCTCACATGCCCCAGCCTAATGCAATTGTGTCGGTAGAGAAAGTTGGGCCATCCTCCTTCTCTTAGGGATGGAGAAGGCATGCTTTTGATCATGCTTAGGTGCATTCTCAGCCCAGGTACGGTCAGTAGGATAAGCATCACCGTCCATGTCCCAGGGGTGCTTTTTTTCCCAAGAGTCAACTGGACTTCCTTTGTTTTTCCTTGAAGAGGTTTCGCTTCTCATCCAAGAAGCTTCCTCAGTTCTGATTGAATGGTGGAGAATGGAAGGATGTATATTCCTTGCGGTCATCTCATCTTTCGCATTCTCTCTGAGAAACATTGAGGCCACTTGCAGATTTTGTCAGCTCTGGAGCCATCTTTAATGGGGGTCTTCAGGGTTTTCCCCAGATGTGTCAATATGACATCCCGAATAAATCTATTGATTCTGTTGGGGGTGTTACTTGGAACCCTGACCGGATTATCTGTGCCCTCAGGGTCACCCAAATAGCGCAAATGGGTGTGGAACCTTCTTGGAACTGCCGAAGAAGCTTCTTTGGGATGAGAAGCGAAACGTCTTCAAGGAAAAACAAAGGAAGTCCAGTTGCCTCTTGAAAAAAAAGGATCTTTGGGACAACCGTGACGTGGATGAACGAGAATCTCTACAAACCCCACCATCCGTAAACTGGACTCCGGAGCTACCTTACCTGGAGGAAACGGATGAGGTAGCAAAGCACCATTTTGTTGATCCTGGGCAGGGAGTGGACGACGGCGATGGCAGCTTCAGGATTCTCGTAGTGGGTGATGCACTCTTCGTAAAACTCGTGTGGGATCAGAGGCTCCTCAAGTTCGCGATACCAGAGCTTCAGCAAGGAGGCTGGCAGGGAGAAACGAGAGGAATCAGAAAGGCCCCAGAAGAGGAAAGACGAACTCCTTGGCTTCAGACGTCACTGAAAACAACTCTTGAGTTTGTCAAATCTCCTTTTTTTTCCTCCTGAAGGCAGAGGTGGGAGGCACATGAATTAATAACCGGTTCGCCCCAGCACCGAAAATGTGAGCGCGCACGCACTTGCACGCATGCGCACGGCTTAAGAATGCAGCTAAATAGTGTTGTGGTTTGCCAGCAGCCTGTGTAGCTGGCAGCGGAGTCGGACAGCGATGAGGCTGAGGAAGAACATGGGCCAGGCCCGGAGGCTGGGGAAGGCCCGGAGGAGGGCTCTGCATCGGAGGCAGAGATGGGGCCAGGGCCATCTGGGAGCAATGCGCAGACTCCGGAGCCTCCAGAGGCTGACTGTAGAGAGGCAGAGGAACAGGAAGAGCCTGTTCCTAGTGCACGTATGAGAAGAGCTGCCAGAAGGCAGGAGCAGATAAAGCAGAGAGGACGACTCAGGAGTAAAGCCAAGAGATGATTGGCCCCTCCCATAAGGCTTAAAAGACCAGACACGGCTCTTGGGCTCTTTGTCAGAAAACAACGTTGAGAGATTTGCTTCTTTTTCACTGTATTCATTTTTTATCGGCGTCTTCTGCTTCTGAACTTTTGCCAAGAAAAGCCTTTGGCAATTTGCCTAATTATCCCAAGGTCAGAGATAAACTGAAGACTGGTGTTTTGAGAACTTTGCTTTCATTTCATTTGGAATTCGCCGAAAACGAGTTAATTCTCAGCTGTTTTAATAAAACCTGCCTGTTTTTTGGAACTGTTTTGCATTTAATATCAACTACGTGGGCCTGGGTCACAACAAATAGTCAAAGATGAAGGATTTGGTTCATCTGCCTTTAATCGACTATATCATAACCATGAATCTGTGTATTGGGTGAACCCCTTAAGTCAGTACAGGTAGTCCTCGACTTACGACCACAATTGAACCCAAAATTTCCATTGCTAAGCGAGACAGCGAGTTTTGCCCCATTTTATGACCTTCCTTGCCACAGCTGTTAAGTTGAATCCCTGCAGTTAAGTTGGTTATGAGTTTGTTAAGTGAATCTGGCACCCCCGTTTGTCTTTGCTGGTCAGAAGTTCGCAAAAGGTGTGACTCAGGGACCCAGCGACGGTCATAAATATGAATGCCAAGCATCCAAATTTTGATCACGTGACCACAATGGTGATGCTGCAACCGTTGTAAGTGTGAAAAAGGCTCATAAGTCACTTTTTTCACGGCTGTTGTAACTTCAAACAGTCACTAAATGAACTGTTGTAGATCGAGGACTACCTGTAGTGGGAGTGGGAAAGTGACAATTTGAACCGAAAATTGCCAGAACAACTGCCCGGCAAACCATCTCCCTCTCAGCTATTTGTGTTGCATCATCCATTACGTTTCTTTACATTAAAGTTACAACGGCACTGAAAAAAGTGACTTATGACCATTTTTCACACTTAGAACCGTTGCATCGTCCCATGGTCACATCATCAAAATTCAGACAGTTGGGACATTTGGAAACTCAGTGGCTCATAGTTATGATGGTTGCAACGTCCCGGGGTCATGTGGTCCCCTTTTGCGACCGCCTGACAAGCAAAGTCCATGGGGGTCAGCGAGATTCACTTAAGAACCGTGGTTCTAAGTTAATAAACTGGAGTGGCTCGCTTAACAACTGTGGCGAGAAAGGTCATAAAATGGGGCAAAAACTCACTGAACAACTATCTCACGGAAAATTTGGGCTAAGTCGGGGTCGTCGGTCGAGATCTGCCTGTACGAAGATAAAAATAGAAATTAACCAATATTTCCCACCTGTTATTACCTGCAGGGCAGAGGTGAAATGCTCCCGGTTCAGCCCGGTTCGGAGAACCGGTAGCGATGGTGGCGCGAGGCTCCTCCCACCCGCCCGGTCGTCGTTACTTTCTGCTTTTAACCAGGAAGTAACCTATTTTTTACCCTCTGCACATGCGCAGAAGGATTTGAACATGCGCAGAGGGTCCGTGCACAGAGGGCATGTGCACTTCCAAAACTGGTTGGGAAGGTAAGAAGATTTCACCCCTGCTGCAGGGTATATATTCAATTGACCTACGGATTAAATAAGAGGACCATGTGCCTTTTTATATCTTTTAGCCCTCCGGTTTATAAGCCGAAAGAGGGGGGGAAATGCTCCCCTTATTCAAGCGAGACAAAACCCAGAAATGGCTTCCTGTCCAGGATGAAGCCCACAAAAGTGGGGCAGATCCAGCTGGAGGAGAAAGACCAAGCCGTCCTGCGGAGAGATGTCCTTCCACAGCTGTCACTCTCACCAGGAACGTGGGGGTCTTCTAAGCCAGTGGGGATTTTCCACTGATCCACCTGCAGTTTGAGAGCGTTGACTTCATCGATGTCCCCAGGAACTCTGCAGAAGAGAAGAAAGGAATTCCTCAGAGACACGGAGACACGTTGGGCCAACGTCTAACGTCTTGAGCCGCGGTGGCGCAGTGGTTAGAGTGCAGTACTGCAGGCTACTTCTGCCGACTGCCGGCTGCCTGCAATTGGGCAGTTCGATTCTCACCAGCTCAAGATTGACTCAGCCTTCCGTCCTTCCGAGGTGGGTAAAATGAGGACCCAGATTGTTGGGGGCAAGAGGTTGTCTCTGTAAACCGCTTAGAGAGGGCTGCAAAGCACTGTGAAGCGGTATATACGTCTAAGTGCTATTGCTATTGCTATTCTCCTGGCGAGGAAGACACCCCAGCCAGTCGTCTTCATACCCTGCATTCTCAGGCCAAGAGAGACGTAAGCTTCACTGCACTGAATACTAGTCAAAGCTAACTGTCAGCACTTCAAGCTGCATTTACTCTAGTGCTGACATAAGAAGGAGAAGGGAGGCGTCTGGAAAGGGACGTTTGACTTTTCACCTACTTATTTTCCCTGGAGATAATATCCCCTAGGAGATGGGATGGGAGGGGGGAAATTCCTTTGAGTTGGAGCAGTAGATTAGGGGTAGAATGACTTGGAAGATGGCCAATGAGTGCAGGGGAGTGGGGAACGGAAAGGGAGGGTTTTGGGTCTGGAAGTCAGTGTTGGCTTCGATGGAGTCGGATTTTAGAATGTCGTGCTTAATAAATAGGAGTTTTCCTTCAAAGACTTTGTTTGAAATGCAATTTATTTGAGACGACCTCGAAACCTGACACTAACATTTTAACACAGGTAGTCCTCAATTTACAACAGTTCATTTACCGACCGTTCAAAGTTACAATGGCACTGGGGGAAAAAGGGACTTATGACCATTTTTCACACTTACGACCGCTGCAACACCCCCCCCCAGGGTTGTGGGATCAAAATCCGGATGTTTGGCAACTGATTCGTATTCATGACGGTTGCAGCGTCCCGGGGTCATGCGATCCCCATTTGCGACCATCTGACAAGCAAAGTCGACGGGGGGAAGCCAGATTCACTTAACGACTAGCTTATCGCTTGCGGTGATTCACTTATACAACCATGGCAAGAAAGGTCGCGAAATGAGGCAAAACTTGACGAACGTTCCACTTCGCGACAGAAATGTTGGGCTCACTTGTGGCCATAAGTCGAGGACTACCTGTATTTCAAGGGAAGCTCTCGCTGGTCCCCCTTGGGGAAGAGATTTTGCACTGAGAGTTAAATCTCTAAAAAGATGGAATGTTGATGCGGGGGTAAACTCTACAGAGAAAAAGGAATGTAGGAACAGAAATAAGTTTCAGTATTCCTCGGTGTTATACAGGAAGGCAAACGCGGTAAAACACACAAGGTCGCAAGATCCCCGCAATAATAAAAGAAGGAAAAGTGGAACAAACTTAGGGGAGTATGTTCCTTGTTCCTTGTTCAATAATGGGTGAACAATCACATCAGTAGTGGGTTTCACTTACCTTCGCTACACTTGCTTTGCTCGCGCGTGGCGCTTTTGAGCATGCGCAGAGTGTCCATGATGATGTCTGGGCGGGTGGCCGGAGCCTCCCGAACCAGGGCGAACCGGTAGAAACCCACCACTGAATCACATGGTGCCTGCACACAGTTGTTAACCCTCTGTTTGTAGGTCTCCATACCAGTTTCAAGCTGCCGAGTCTTTTCATCAACAACTGTGGTGGAATGCAGTCTGGATTCCCAGAGGGGAGGGGCTGCATTCCAGAGGACCAAGAGACAGCAAAATTTGGATAGTTCGGTTGGGAGGAAGAGAGTTAAGAGGGCGCCTCCCTAGAAGTTCTCAGAATAATTGAATGATACCAGTAGTTACTTCAGTCTGGCAAGATTCTGTCTACAGGTGAGGAACAATAAAGGAAACTGCTCAGAAGTAACTCTATACCTGTCTTTCCAGGATTTGGGGACCTGACAACAATAGGACCTGTCTCATATTGACAAGTTAGAAGACGTCCAGACAAAGATGATTTATAACAGGGCTGTCAAATTCATGGCCCGCGGGCCAGATGTGTCACACGCTGGCCACGCCCACACCCAGTTTAGCGAAGGGGGAAAAAGTTGTGATACGTCACGTGACACCACCGTGACGACGTGAGTTGGACACCCCTGATTTATAAGGACTTGAAGACATGTCCAAGAGGACATGATGAAGAAGTTGAGATGTTCATTCTGGAGAAAAGAAGGCAGAGGGAAGAAACTATATCTGGGACTCTGCAGAGATGGTCAAGAACTATTTTCTGTGGCCACAGAAATCAGTAATAATAGGTGAAAGTTGCAGCTAAGTTGCCTAACTATAAGCTAAAATTTTCAGATAGTAAAATTCATCCAATAGTGGGTAGCAGTTCTCCATCTCTGGAGGTTTTTAAGGAAATAGCTGGGTGGCCACCAGCCAGGTTGATCTTGTGGTCCTTTTCAACCCCACAGTTTGATGATTCCTGGTTGTCCACCTAAGAAAACTCCCCTGTAAACTACCAACAAAGCTCGGCCAACTTTCTCTCTCTTTTTCATTTCCTCTGCCTCTTTTTTCAATACTAATTCCTTGTTCCAGTTTCTCATAGCCTTTTTTCCTTCTGTTCCACTATCCCCTCTTAGGGATTTCCCAGTATCCCAGCACTTCTGCTCCTCAATCTGTCCAATCTGTTTTTTTCCTAGCTCCTTCACCCTATCTTCAATAAGTCAAGAATCTTTAGAAGCATCACATAATCCTGATTTCTCCCTGAGCTCAAGAATGTCCTACCAACAACACCCCAGCTCAAGTCTTCCAACCGCAATGTCTCCATCGTTTCATAGCCCTCAACTGAACTTGAGAAGCTCCTCAGATGGAGAAAGGACAGCCCTTCAAGGTGCAAATTACCTGAAGATGCCCTCGGTCTGGTCTCCGTTGAGTGCCAGCACCTCTTCTGATAGCCTGGTCTGCACCCACGGGAGCTGGCGATCCGGGTATCTCTCCTTCTGCATGTTCATGATTTCTTGCAGGGAGCTTCCAAACATGGAAGGGTTGAAGACGGCATTCTTGGCGTGACGAATCTCTTCGATGTTCGGCTTCTTCAGACCCTACGAGGAGGAGGAGCACATTTGGGACAAGTAGAGAGTGGGATGTCACGAGACTCAGGTGGAATGGGTCTCCTCTGACCTGGGACACAGTCTCTTAGCACCAATAACAACATTCCCCCCAAGGGACTAGATTTCCACAGTGAGAGAACCCACCACAGAAAGAGGGAAGTGGATGTGCCTAGAAAAAGTAAGCATTTGCACGTGGATTGAGGTCGGGCACTGGTCAATCCAGGACAAGGTTCGTTTTCTGGATTTTTACAGCTCTGCAGAAGTCATCTTTAAGTGTGGCAGCCAGAACTGCAAACAACATCTGTATTCAGTTGCACCGCAAAAAAAAATTATATTAAAGAGCAGCCTGAAATGTTTTGGGTTCCAATAAAAATGGTCTGCCTAACATCTGCAATCTTCACCTCGAAGCCGAGGTGGCGCAGTGGTTAGATGTGCAGTACTGCAGCTACTTCAGCCGACTGCTAGTTCAGCGGATCAAATCTCACCGGCTCAAGGTTGACTCAGCCTTCCATCCTTCCGAGGTGGGTAAAATGAGGACCCAGATTGTTGGGGGGGCAATAGGCTATTTAGTATACTGTCGATTGTTGTAATCCGCCCAGAGTCCTCAGAGAGTGGGCGGCATAGAAATATGATTAATAAAATAAATAAATAAAATAAATAAACCTCTCTCATACCAACTTTCGGGACTGAAAAACTGCTTACTATTTGTGAAGCCTGCTTTTGTGTGTGTGTGGGGGGGGGGTTTCCGAGTTTTGAATAGGTGTAAAATGAAAACGTTCACACAAATTATGGCCTGTCTTCTCCCAGTTATATCTACCTGACCTACTAGAGCAGGGAGGCAAGGAAGGCTCTGGGTCCCCTCTCCTAAGGAAGTCCATCTAGTCCAGGGGTCAGCAACCTGCAGCTCTGGAGCCACATGTGGCTCTTTCACCCCTCTGCTGCGGCTCCCCGTTGCTCAAAATATGCATCACAACCGCCAATGTGCGACACCCGCCGGCACGCGATTTATTGAGCTTTTCAACCCCCGGTAGGCCAACCATGAATAAATCCAAGAAAAGAAAACTTTCAGAAGAAAACACAACGTTTAATTCAACTACATATGCTAGTTTTGTGGCCGCTCAAGAAATAGTCAGGCCCGGGAAGGGTTTTTGTGGCTCCTGGAGTTTTCTTTTCTGTGGGAAACGGGTCCAAGTGGCTCTTTGAGCGTTTAAGGTTGCAGAGCCCTGACCTAGTCAGAGGTAGGCTGCTGCCGGTTCGGACCGGTTCAACTGAACCGGTAGTTCCGACCAGCGGCTGGGCCCACCCACCTGCCCTGGTCCTATTCCGTCCTTTATAACCGCTGTGCGTTTGATGCCACACACGTGCGTGGAAGGCGCGCACACTCACATTTTCGGTTCTAGGCAAACCGGACGTTACATTATGTGATGTCCACCTCTGCATCTAGTGCAGGGGTATCAAATTCAAGCTCTGGGAGCCAGAGCCGGCATGCGGGGTGCTTAGATCTGGCTCGCAGGACTGCCCTGGAGACAGTGAAGACTGCCCCATGGTGCCTCTGCCAATGAAAACGGAGCTCGGGAGGTCCTTCTGAGCTCTTTTTTCACTGGCAGAGGGTTGCAGGAGGCCATCGCAGCCAAAAACGGAGCTCGGGATCCCATTTTCGTTGGTAGAGCGCTGGGGCCACCACAGGCGTCAACGATATGAGTGACATCGAGCTGGCCATACCCACCCTGGCGACGCCCACTCCGTCCATCCCCGTTCCCCGTCCCCCCGAGGTCAAACACAACCCTGATGTGGCCCTCAATGAAATCGAGTTTGACACCCCTGATCTAGTGGGATTCAGAAGAAGGGCTTTCTCTGCCGTGGCTCCCTCCAGATGCAACATCGTACCCACAGAAATAAGGTTGGCTCCCATTTTGAGCCTCTTTTGCAAGGCCCTGAGGACCTGGTTTTGAGAACGGGCCTGGGGAACCCAGAGTTGGATGGAGCCATCAAAATGGTTTGTTTGTTTGATTAATTGTTGTCGTCAGGATGGTGAGGGCGTTATCGCTTTTTATTTATTTATTTATTTATTTAATTTGATTTATATGCCGCCCTTCTCCGGAGACTCAGGGCGGCTTACAATGTGCTCAGCAATAGCCTTCATCCTTTTGTATATTTTATACAAAGTCAGCTTATTGCCCCCACAACTGGGTCCTCAATTTATTCACTTTAGAAAGGATGGAAGGCTGAGTCGACCTTGAGCCTGGTGAGAATTGAACTCGCGGTAACTGCAGGCAGCTTAATAACAGGGTGCCTTAAACCACTGTACTACCAAGGCTCTAAATTTATTATTTATAGTAGGTTTTTATCTTTGTAAGCCACCCGGAGCCTCTGAGGGCGAGTTGAGCGGCTGTATCGACTTTCTTAAATAAACCAACAAGCATTTTGAGAAACCCACGAGAGCGTCCTTAAAAGCCAAGATCTCAAGGACAGCTTCAAACCGTGGTGCTCAAAGCCAACTTTGAACCTCGTTTCAAATCTCCGGTATTGGAATCGAGGAGCTTGGAAAGCAGGACCTGCTGCAATCCAGATGCTGGCCGCCGAGAGGCAGCCTGACACCAAGAGGCGGAAGCCGAGGACCTCAAGGCGTACAGAAGGTGGCTGAATGGGCTGCTATCCATAAGGGGAAGGGAAGCCTTGTTGGGAAAACACCCAGGAATGTCACTTTGGGCGTCACTGTGACTTTGACGGAAGACGGCCGAGCGCCGCATAGGTTGAGAAGCAGCCCATTAACCAGAGGCCTCCTTCCTCATTAGAAGATCATCCGCTCCAATGCATAGGAAGGTAGTGGAAGAGCTGGAGGAGAAGATTGAGAGTTCTGACAGCACCAAAGACTCTACGGTCCTCCTCCTCCCTTTCTCTTTTTTTCCCTCCATTCCAAACACCCAGTCCCTTCTAGCACTGATGGTGTTTACCTAGTTGGGTCATGAAACATCTGCAAGAAAACCACCAAGGTCATAGAGCACCAAGGACCTCACAGTCCTCCTCCTCCCACCTCCTCCCTCCCTCCATTCTAACACTGTGTTCTGTCCCCGTCTCACACACGCACACAGATAGCCAGGGGTTAAATAAAACTGGCAGACAACAAATTCTTTCGATAAGAGGCTTGGCAGCAACCCAGTAGCTGCTTGCCAAGAACTTTACTCAGAATTGTCAAGTCCAGTCCGTATTAAATCCAAGGCAGATAACATTGTTTCCAAGATACGATGTGACTCTCTAGTAGTTTGTTTTGTCCGTCACAAAGTCTGAATGGCCACCTCACCCCCTTTTATCCCCTGTGGGGTGTGGTCCAATGACTCAGCCTAATCTCTGGCACGCCGCCTCTTCTGCTGCGCGCGCCTGTCTCTCCGATGCTGGCGTGGATCCAGCCAAGACTTATCTCCATCACTGTCCGACTGTGAGGAGATACCTGGCTCCTGGGCAATCTCTTCTCCTTCAGGAGACACCTGAGGCATTGCCAGAGAGGAGGGTCCTGGAGAGGGAGGCCTGGCCAACTCCTCTCCTTCATGTTCGGAGCCTTCTCCCTCCGATAACACAGGCTCAGGTAACGGAGCCACAACACACTGATGATGTTACCTAGTTGGGTCATGAAATGTCTGCAAAAAAAACAACAACCAAGGACCCCACAGTCCTCCTCCACCTGCCTCCTCTCTGCAAACCCCATTCCTTCTAGCTCTGATGATGTTACCTAGTTGGGTCATGAAATATCTGCGAGAAAACCACCAAGCTCATAGAGCACTAAAGACCAACCCTGAGCTACAACTCTTCCATTGACAACGTTGCCTTCTTAGGCCACTGACCTCCCCTTGGTATCTTTCTCAGCCTGGTTTTCGGAACACCTGCAAGTGGAAATGCCAGGTGTGGCTCTTGGGATCGTTGACCTCCAGCACACTGGCTGTACCCTGACTTGAACCCTATTTTTACAGCTGGGACGCAACCTTCTGCTGAATCAGACCTAAAGCTCCCACCAGATGTGCTCAGGAAACACACAACCAGGACAAGGGAAATGCAGCGTCTCGTTTCCAAACTTGCACCCACATTTCCCTATCAGGCTGATGTACAGATGCTGGGAATACAAGTAGTCCTCGACTTACAACAGTCCGTTTAGTGACCATTGAAAGTTACAACAGCACTGGAAAAAGCAACTTGTGATCTTTTTCACAGTTATGACCGTTGCAGCATCCCCGTCGTCACGGGATCCAAATTCAGGCACTCGGCCACCGACTCGTATTTATGACGGTTGCAGCGTCCTGGTGTGTGTGTGTGTGTGTGTGTGTGTGTGTGTGTGTGTGTGTGTCACGTGCCCCCCTTTTGCGACCGTCTGACAGGCAAAGTCAATGGGGAAGTCAGAGTCACTGAACAAGCAGGTTACTAACTTCTCAACTGCGGTGATTCACTTAGCAACGGTGGCCAGAACGGTCGTAAAATGGAACAAAACTTCACTGAACACATTTCTCCTTTAGCCACATAAATTCTGGGCTCAATTGTGGTCGTGAAGCCGAGGCAACAGGCCTCAATCCCCCCACTTAGCAGTTGGTAATGGGAGATAAATGCTTTTTTGGGTTACAGCTAGTCCTCGACTTACAACGGTTCATTTAGTGACCGTTCAAACTTAAAACGGCACTAGGACCGTTTTCCACACTTACGACCGTTGCAGCATCCCCGGGGTCACGTGATCAAAATTCAGATGCTTGGCCACTGACTCGTATTTGCGACGTTGGCAGTGTCCCGAGGTCACGTTGATCCCCTTTTTGCGACCCTCAGACAAGCAAAGTCAACGGGGAAGCCAGATTCGCTTAATGACCCCCTGTCGCTCACTTGACAACGGCAAGAGACTCGCGGGGACCAGAAAGGTCGTAAAATGAGGCCAAACTCACTTCACACCACGGTCGCACTTGGCAACGGAAATGCTGGGCTCGATTGGATTGTAAGCCATCCAGAGTCGCTGGATACGAGACGGACGGCAAAGAAATTTAGTAAGCAAACAAACAAACAAACAAATAAACACATCAATAAATGATTACGGACGTAAGTCGAGGACTATCTCTAGAGATCAACTCCGTACATTCTCTGCTATTTCACTTTGCTCAATTCGGTCTTCCTTTGAAGTCCGGCCAACTTGCTCTTAAAATAAATCCCCTTTTATTCTGTGCTCCGCCTTCTACTTCTTTCCACTTCTCCCTCCCAATTGGGGGCAGAGGGTGGAGGGGGCTGGGGCGGGGGGGGGGGGAACCGAGAGCTGCAGCCATTTGTCCTGATGAAAACCGGGGACCCGGTGAATCATTCTATGCGGCTCAAACCAGCTGGACGCAGAGCTTAGCAACTGGGAAGAGGCGACAGCTGCGGCTCCTGCGTGGCCGCCACCTGTGTTTGCCGTAAGCGTGACGTAAGGGCAGCGTTAAACGGCAATGCCCAGCCTTCTCCAAAGTGGAGCCCCTGCCCCACACCCCCCCCCCCCCCCAGTTGGTGGTTTGCAGGAAGTCAAAATCAGAAAGGTGCATTCTCTGCGGGATTAGCAAAGAATGCAACTCGGGCTGGAAAAACCCAAGCAGGGACCTCACCTGTCAGGGCAGCAATCCAGAGAGGGAAGGGAGATGTTTCCTACCCAAAACGCACTAAGGCAAGAGTTGGGTGCCCCGTTTTTTTTTTGTTGTTTTTGTTCTCAGGCTCAGCTTTTCATGGCTGCCCTACCGGCCTCGGAACTCACCCGGCTCGAGACCCTCAGAATCACTGCAGAGATTCACATGCAGGTCCTTTAAGGCACGCATGGCATCGCCCAGGTTCGTCTAGGTGTGCCTGGACGAATGAATCGCAGAGAGGCACCTCGCCTGGGAGAAGTCCCAAGCAGAGCCTTTTAAGCATATCTATTTATTTATTTATCATGTCTGCCTGTCAGTCTATCTATCTATCTACCTACCTATGTACCTACCTACCCATCCATCCATCATCTTATCTACCTTACCTATCTACTTATCTATCTATCTATATCTGTGTCTATCTACCTATCTACCCATCCAATTCATCCATCTTATCTATCTTACTGATCTACCTACCTACCTATCTACCCATCTATCTATATCTACCTACCTACCCATCCATCATCTTACCTACCTTACCTATCTACCTATCTTCCATCCATCCATCCATCATTCTATATCTTTCTATCTGTCTATCTATCCATCTATCCATCGTTCACCCATCCTTCCATCATCTTAGCTACCTTACCTATCTACCTATTTTCCATCCATCCATCCATCATTCTATATCTTTCTTTCTATCTGTCTATCTATCCATCTATCCATCGTTCATCCATCCTTCCATCATCTTAGCTACCTTACCTATCTACCTATCTTCCATCCATCCATCCATCATTCTATATCTTTTTTCTGTCTATCTATCCATCATCTATCCATCCATCCATCCTTCCATCATCTTATCTACCTTACCTATCTACTTATCTACCTATCTATATCTGTGTCTATCTACCAATCCAATCCATCCATTTTATCTATCTTACCAATCTACCTACCTATCTACCCATCCATCATCTTACCTATCTACCTATCATCCATCCATCATTCTATATCTTTCTATCTGTCTATCTATCTGTCTACCCATCTACCTATCTACCCATCCATCCATCCTTCCTCCCTCCTTTCCTTTCTTCCTTCCCTTCCTTCCTTCCATCCATCCATCCATCCATCCACCCATCCATCCATCCATCTGGGATATACATGTTTTCAAAAACATGTACCCCTAAGGCTGTGATGGCGAACCTATGGCACGCATGCCACAGGTGGCACGTGGAGTCATATCTGTGGGCACGTGAGTGTTGCCTTAAGTCAGCTCCGCCAGCTGATTTTCGGGCCTTCTGCGCCCACTGGAAATCAGGAAACGGGCTGTTTCCGGCCTCCGGGTGGAGTAGGGAAGGCTGTTTTCACCCTCCGCAGGCTCCTAGAAAGGCTCTGGAGCCTGGGGAGGGTGAAAAACGGGCCTACCTGGCCCACTGTGCCATCACATGCAAAAAGTGGGGGGAGTGCGGGGGGGTCACGCGCGCATGCGCAGGGGGGTCAGGATGCATTGAATTATGGATATGGGCACCCGCACATGCGACCCCCCCCATGCTCCCCCCACTTTTGGCGCGCAACACCAAAAAGGTTAGCCATCACTGCCTTAAGGTATGCGTTCAAATGCATGTTTGCAGAGAGAATAGAGAAGATGAATTAGATTGATATTGTCATTTGTTTGCTTAATTATGGTGAGCCACCCAGAGTCATGGAAAGTTAGGTGGCATGTAAGTTTTAAAAATTATTATTATGAGTATTAATAATGTCCCCCGTCTCCTCCCCTTCCTTCCCCTTCCCCTACTCCGCAAACCCCATTCTATTCTTGTACTGATGGTGTTACCCAGTTGGGTCACGATGTCAGCACTTCAAACTGCATTTACTCTAGTGCTGACATAAGAAGGAGAGGCGGAGGCGTCTGGAAAGGGACGTTTGACTTTTCACCTACTTATTTTCCCTGGAGATAATATCCCCTAGGAGATGGGATGGGAGGGGGGAAATTCCTTTGAGCTGGAGCGGTAGATTAGGGGTAGAATGACTTGGAAAATGGCCAATGAGTGCAGGGGGGTGGGGAACGGAAAGGGAGGGTTTGGGGGCTGGAAGTCAGTGTTGGCTTCGATGGAGTTGGGTTTTAGAATGTTATGCTTAATAAATAGGAGTTTTCCTTCAAAGACTTTGTTTGAAATGCAATTTATTTGAGACGACCTGACAGAAAGCCAACACTGACTTCCAGACCCAAAACCCTCCCTTTCTGTTCCCCACTGACACACAAAACATCTGCAAGAGAACCGCCAAGGATATCAGTCCTCCTCCTTCTCTTCTTCCTCTCTGCACATCCCACTCCCTCTAGCACTGATGATGTTACCTAGCTGGGTCATGAAACGTCTGCAAGAAAACCACCCAGCTCAGAGAGAACCAAGGACCCCAGAGTTCAATCCTGAGCGACAAATATTCTCTTCTATTGGCACTACATAATTGGGAGTCTTTTCTGCTTTCTACCCAGCTCTTTCCTTCTTTATTATTTATTTTATTTATTATGAAATTTATATTGCTGCCTATTCACCCATGGCGACTCAAAGTGGCTTTACCTTCTTGTCGGACATACAATTCTGGATGCCCAGGAGCATCTTCAAGAGGCGGATCAAAAATATCAACCCTTTTGAGGCCTGGCACAAGACCTACTGGCCTTTTGGAGGAGCTGGAAGAAGACGGGCCTGTGATTAGACGTGGTGATCCCTTGAAGGTTTTGGAGATGGTGAGATGGCTCTCCTCTACTGGCTGGTCCCTTCCTACATTTTATGTTTAATGGTTAATGGACGTTTGCTTCATTACCTGCTTTCATTTGCTTCTGGTGGATTTTCTTTCAAGGTTGACTCAGCCTTCTGTCCTTCTGAGGTGGGTAAAATGAGGACCCAGATTGTTGGGGGGCAAGAGGCTGACTCTGTAAACCGCTTAGAGGGGGCTCTAAAAGCACTGTGAAGCGGTATATAAGTCTAAGTGCTATGAGGGTTTTGTTTTCTTTAAACCTCGTGAGCTGCCCAGAGTCTCACACACATGTTGAGATGGTTGCTGGTATATATTGAATAAACACATAAAATCCCATCATTGCAGGGATGTTTTTGATGGTCCCTGATTCTGGAGTTCTCAGTGCCCTCTTAATCCTTGAGGAAAAAAAAATGTTGGTAAGCAAGACAACATCTGGACAGGAAGCTCTTGAGTTAACCTCTCCACCAACTTTCCCCTCTTGGGCAAAAGGACCAGGGCCTTTTGAGTTGAGTTGAGTTGGACGTCTTGGCTCACTCATTGACATGCAATCAAGGTCAAGATTCGGGAGTGGCTTCCAATGTCTTGGGATAGGCTTCCAACTTCGACCCAACCACCCCACGCTTTCCCATGATCACTTAGCCACCAACTCTGGTCTCCCAAGGCCACCTTGATAGACGATGCAAAAGAGAAAAGGGGGAGAGGAGATACCTTCTTGGCGCCAGTCAACGCTGCCTTCTGGAGCTTGCTGTAACAATACTTGGCGTAAGTGCTTACCGCCACCCCTACATGAGAGAAGGGAGGAAGGAGAGAGGAAGAAAGAGAAAGAGAGAGAGAGAGAGAGAGAGAAAGTCAGAGCAAGGACAATTCACGAGCCGCCACCCCAGGAGGAAGGGGCAAAGAGGAGAGACCCAAGCGGCTGAATGAGAAGAAGCAATGCAACCAGCAAGGTGTCCTGCACAAGAGGTCCCATGGCAAGCAGACCCTCTTCCCCATCTGTCTTGAGCATCTTCCTGAAGTCCCTACCCGAGAAGGGCCCTGGTGGGGCTTAGACAAGATCCCATCTCAGCAGCGTTCTCTGGAGTCCCATCAAGTCAGCTCTTGGCCAGGTGGCACTTCCTTCTTCTGCCTCTTCCTGAATGCTATGAACTCACTCTGGCCATTAACCTCAAATCCAGGAGACCTACAACTGACACTCTAGGACCACAAGCCTTGGCACAGGTAGACCTCCAAGCCTCGAGGCTTGTTGAGGCCACTTGGAGGTCTGTCCGTGTCCTCAGGGTCACCTGAGTAGTGCAAATGGGGATTTTTTTCCCCAAAGTCTGCAGAAAAATTGCAGACTACCGGAACCATCCACACTCCATCTTTTGAGATGGAGACAACACAGACTCGTCCCCAATGGCCTACGCCTGAATTCCACCGTGAAGGGACAGAGGGCAGAAAACATCCTGCAGAAAACACAGCTGCACAACATGATCCTTTCGGCAGTCCCAAGAAGGTTCCACACCCATTTGCACCACTCAGGTGACCCTGATGACACAGATAAGCCTCCAAGTGGCCTCAACGACCCTCTAAAAAGGATGCAAATGACCAGCTGTGTCTGCAAGGAGTATCAATCCTTCCGTTCCCCACCATTCAGTCAGAGCTGAAGAAGCTTCTGGGATGAGAAGTGAAACATCTTCAAAAACAAAAAATTCAGAAAGTCCAGTGTCCTCTTGGGGGGAAAAAAAGAACCTTTGGGACGAGGAGAAGAACGTGTGTGTGTGTGTGTGTGCGCGCGCAGATACAACACAGAGCGTGCTTTTGATTCTTGCTCCCTTCTTCCCGGTTGCGATTTACTATTTATATGCTGTGCATGGTTAGCTTTAATCTTGATTTGCTTGGGATACGTTTCATGAAATCCCCAAATGGATAAATTAGCAGCCACGTTAAGTGGGGTGGCGGGGGGTGGGGTGGGGGCAGAATTTTAATCAATGCGTTTTCACCTGCCGCCATTCGGCTTTCCCCAAATAATCCAATCAGCCCTTATTTTATAGGGAAGGCGTCCGTTGTCGAAATCAGCTGAGCAAGAATGCCAGGAGTTTGGGACCAGGTAGGTCAAAAAAGTCATCTTAGCTTTTTTGATGTTCCTCTAACCCACCTCAGACATTCCTGGATAGAAAGACACAGCGTTCCAGGAGAGAAACCTTTGGAGATGGATGCTAAAATTAGGATTTTTGCTATATACAGTAGTGGCCAAAATTGTGGAAACTCTTTTGGGAAAAGTGTATTTTCTAAAACTAGATCATTACACCATTTATTTTTTTCTAGTACCATAAAATTATGTATCAATGGAAAGATAATTTAATCAAGAATGTAATGCCATAACTTGTTTGAAAGATTTGCTATCAGAATAGCAGTTACGGTATAAAGAAGGAAAGTGAAACATGTAGAAAAAACAAGATGTACAAAAATGATCACCATAGGAAAAATGAGGTGTACAAAAATGATCACCATAGAAAAAACGAGATATACAAAAATTGTCACCATGTCAGTTAATACTTCGTTGGGTAACCTTTAGCATGAATGACGGCCTTACAACGTCTTCCCATGGAGTGAACCAAGTCTTTGAGTTCTGCAGCTGTTCTAATGTGAAACCAAGATCGAATTTGATTAACTGGGTTTTATTGCTGGGTCACTTCTGACTAACCAGTTTCTTTAGTCAGCTCCATAGATTTTCAATTGGGTGAAGGTCCGGGCTATTCCCAGGCCATTCCAGCAGTGGAATAGGATTATCTTGAAACTCCAAAAAAAAGTGGTGTTATTAGCCATCAAACCTCAAAAATACACTTTTCCCAAAAGGTTTCCCCAATTTTTGGCCACAATACTTATATTTTTTCATTTGCATCAGTTGTGAAACAGGGGTCTGTCTGCAAAGGGCAGACAGATAATTTTAATTTTAATTTTCAAAATTATCGTCATGCAACAATCCTGGGCAATAAGGAATTAAAACCGGAAGAGAGATTCTTTGCAATCACACTTAACCATGCTTGTAAGGGACCGTTGAGAAAGCCAGAATCCAGGTATGCCTCGACTTGAGACCACAATGGACCCCCAAAATTTAAGCTGCGAAGCGAAAGAGTGGTTAAGTGAGCTTCCCATCCTTTTACGACTTTTCTTGCCACCGTTGTTAAGTGAACCGCCGGGGTTGTTAAGTTAGGAATCTGGCTCTCCCGTTGACTTTGTTTGCTAGAAGGTGGCAAAACAGGTCATAAAATGGGACAAAACTCACTAAACCACTTAGCAGTGGAAATGTTGCTTACGATCAATTGTGGTCGTTAAGTGGAGGATTCTCTGAATTTTGGTTAATGTTCTGCTTCCGGACCCAACAACCGAGTGGGTCAAAGCAGAAGAGAAAACCCAAAATACTCAGTGCTTATAGATACCCGGAGGGTGCCACGATGATGTCACATCAGTGGTGGGTTTCAAAAATTTTTACTACTGGTTCTGTGGGTGTGGCTAGATGGGCGTGGCTTGGTGGGTGTGGCTAGATGGGTGTGGCTTGGTGGGCGTGGCAGGGGAAGGATACTGCAAAATCTCCATTCCCACCCCACTCCAGGGGAAGGTTACTGCAAAATCCCCATTTCCTCCCAATCTGCTGGGATCGGGAGGCAGAGAATAAATGGGGGCAGGGCCAGTCAGAATTTTTACTACCGGTTCTCCGAACTACTTAAAATTTCTGCTACCGGTTCTCCAGAACTGGTCAGAACCTGCTGAAACCCACCTCGGTGTCACATGGATCATGTCCCTGAGAGATGACGGGGATTATGTATTTGATGACATTTGGGCATCGATTAAATTCTTATGTTCTGCCTGTTAGGAAAATGCAAGCTTCAAACATAACTCAAAAGGGCTTCTGAACTTTGGACAACAGCTCTCTTCCGTTCATTCAAACAGGCTGGCCTTCTTCTAGCATTTGTCCAGAGTGTGAAAACTTAGCTAGCACTGATGATGTTCCCTAGTTGGGTCATGAAATGTTGGCAAAAAAAAAAAACCCAACAACTAAGGTGAAGAAATGTAGAGAACCCGAGCCTGCTCCCTTCTAGCACTGATGATGTTACCTAGTTGGGTCAAAAAATGTCTGCAAGAAAACAACCAAGCTCAGAGACCACCCAGGACCCAACCTCCCTCCCTTCTAGCACTGAGGGTGTTCCCTACTTGGGTCATGAAATGCTTGCCAAGAAAACAACCAAGCTTAGAAAGCATCCAAGACCCAACCCTACACTCTCCTAGCCCTGATGATGTTACCTAGTTGGGCCATAAGACGTCTGCAAGGAAACCTCCGAGCTCAGAGAGCACCCAGGTACCACAGGGAGAAAGATCTTCTCGTCCAGGATGCTCAGGTGGAACATCTCTTGTTGACGTAGCCTAGAGTTGGGAGATCTTATGAAGCCACTACCACCCTCCATGGACCTCCTCAGATGGAGAAAGTGATGTCACGCATGGTGTGACCTCACTGTGAGTTCTGGAGGACCCTTGTGGCTCCAACTCTGACCCACAGAAGGAAGATGAGACATATATTATCCTGGTCGGTTTCTTACCTGAAGGATGGTGGGCTAAGCCCTTGAAGTTTCTCTTCTGGCCAGGACACCCAACTTTTGTCCAGGCAGGTGGACACTTAAACATTGCCCCCCACCCTCATCTCTAGCACAGGTGCCCTCTGCAAGAGCCCTCCAGCTCTGCTCTCTTGTCCTCACAGGACGCTGAAATACCTAACAGGCTTGTTGTCAAGATTTGTGGACTTCAACTCCCAGAATTCCCCACCCAGCATTTTGAGGAATTCTGGGAGTTGAGGTCCACAACTCTTAAAGTCGCCGAGTTTGGAGACCCCTGAGTCACGGCCCGTTAAAACTTTGCAGTCGTAATATGGGTTCCACAGTAACCCTGGGTTCCATAAATGACGTTATCGTGCAGTCAATCACGCATTGGGGCTACAGGTTCACCGGATGCAGCCATGTGGCCCGTGAACCTACATCCATGGGTATGTTGGCGTGAGACGGGCCGGACGAATGGAAGGAGGTCAGTCCCCCCTTCCTGGATAGGAAAACTGCTTTTCCCTCTTACAACCCTCGCTCCCCCACATTCCTGACTCCCCAGTGAGGTGGGAGGACAACTTGCAGAGGACAATCTGTGGCAGAGCCAGCCTTGACCACGAGCACCTCGGAAGGTTCAACTGAAGTCAGTAGGGTGTTGGAGAAAAGGTGATTAGCAGTAGGTCCCGTCCACCCAAAATCAGGATGTAGAGGCGCCCCCCACCCCCCAACATTAGCAGCTAGGAGAAGAATGAAGCCGTGTTATGGGGAGACCAAGCAGAGACTAAGAAGCTGCAGAAAAAAAAAGGAAGTCGTTGACTAGACTAAGGAGAAGAGGCTGCTAAAGGAAGGTTTGGTTCTCACGCCCTACCATCGTGGTCTTCGACATAAGGTTTGGGCTTTTTTCTCAATTTGGACTTCTTCTTACTGTTTCTCTCCAGGAGGTCTTTAATGTGCTGGGTCACTGAGGAACAAAGAGAAGGATGAGGACGATGGGGACGGAAGACAAAAGGCAGAAGACGTGTGGGGACAATGCGCATTTCCAAGGTTCACGCCAGTGGTGGGTTTCAACATTTTTTTTACTACCGGTTCTGTGGGTGTGGCTTGGTGGGCATGGCATGGCTTGGTGGGCGGGGCAGTGTAAGGTTACTGCAAAATCCCCATTTCCTCCCGATCAGCTGGGACTCTGGAGGCAGAGAATAGATGGGGGCGGGGCCAGTCATAATTTTTACTACCGGTTCTCCGAACTACTCAAAATTTCTGCTACCGGTTCGTCAGAACCTGCTGAAACCCACCTCTGGTCCACGCCCTCAAAAAGGTACTTGAGAAGGTCACAGGCCTTCTTCATCATGGATTGTCCCAGGTGATCCAGGAAGGAGAAAGAACTTGCCCCCTTGTCTTCTCCACCACAGAAGGACACCATGAAGATATTTTTTAGAAGTTGGGAGTTTTGATTTTGGGTCAAAAAGAAAAAAAATATTGAGAATATCAGCATATTCTCAAGGTCAGCAAAATGCAACTCGCAAATATTTACACTGGAGCCCATTTTGGGTCATCATTTCTTATCTCCAGCCTGTTACAGGTAGTCCTTGACTTACAACCGTTCGTTTAGTGACCGCTCAAAGTTACAACGACACTGAAAAAAAGTGACATGATCCTTTTTCACACTTACAACCGTTGCAGCATCCCCCCCATGGTCATGCGATCGAAGTTCGGACACTTGGCAACTGACTCGTATTTACGACCGTTGCTGCGTTTCGGGGTCACGCAATCCCCTTTTGCGACCTTCTCCTTCTTATAACGGAGAAGGCAGATTCACTTAACAACCGTGTGACTAACTTAAGGGCTGCAGCGATTCACTTAACCACCCGGCAAGAAATGTCGTAAAATGGGGCAAAGTTCACTTGGTGACGGTCTCACTTAGCAGCAGAAGTGTTGGGCTCAATGGTGGTCGTAAGTCGAGGACTACCTGCATTTTGCCTTTCCTGGATATAATCACTGAGTTGTAGGTCACCAATCAAGGAACATGCAATGAACGGAGCTATTTATGGAGATCCTCCATCATTCAGTTCCTGGTTGATCCAAAGGTCCTATTTTTTCAAGAGGCAACTGGACTTTCTAATTTTTTCTTGGAAGATGTTTCGCTTCTCATCCAAGGAGCTTCTTCAGCTCTGACTGGATGGTGGGGAATGGAAGGATTGATACTCCTTGCAGACAGCCTGGTTATTTGCATCCTTTTAGAGGGTCCTTGAGGCCACCTGGAAGTTTCTCTGTGTCCTCAGGATCACCTGGTTTGAAAGAAGGGTCAAAGAAAATATGTCCAAATTGAACAGCCCTCTCTCAACAGAGGGGGAGGGATAGGACATCATCTATTGTGTACAACACAATCCTTTCAGCTGTTCCAAGAAGGCTCCACACCCATTGGCACCACTCAGGTGACCCCAAGGACAGAGATAAACCTCCAAGTGGCCTCAACGACTCTCTAAAAGGATGCCAATGACCAGCTGCGTCTGCAAGGAGTATCAATCCTTCCCTTCCCCACCATCCCAGTCAGAGCTGAAGAAGCTTCTCGGATGAGAAGCGAAACGTCTTCAAAGCAAAAACAAGAAAGTCCAGTTGTCTCTTGGGGAAAAAAAGTGGGACAACCAGGACCTGCAGGACGGAGAATCTCTATACAGATTTTCAGCTATACAATTTGGGATGAACAACCTTGGAATGGTGTGGGAGTAGGAATGGATTTCCAGAGAGAGGAAAATTGCAGACTACAGGAACTATTTGCACCACTCAGGTGACCCCGAGGACAGAGATAAACCTCCAAGTGGCCTCAATGACCCTCTAAAAGGATGCAAATGACCAGCTGTGTCTGCAAGGAGTATCAATCCTTCCCTTCCCCACCATCCCAGTCAGAGCTGAAGAAGCTTCTCGGATGAGAAGAGAAACGTCTTCCAAGAAAAAAAAGAAAGTCCAGTTGCCTCTTGAAAAAAAGCACCTTTGGGAATGAATGGAGATGATAACAACAATGCTACACATGAAATGAAATCCTCCCACCGTTGAGTTCTCACTAAAGGTCAGTGAGAACAACTAAGAACAATAACAAAAAAGTAGTGAATGTTGAATAAATAGTTTGGGAAGTGGGATTGTTGAAGACCCGAGTCTACCGACCAAGCTATCTTTCCTCCTAGGAGTACCAGCATGGAAAAGGATGTGTGTATATGTGTGTATGCTCGCATATTGAGTAGCTTTTCCTGATGTAATGGACTCCAGTTACTGTCACCTTAAAAGCACAGAAGCCACAAAGCAAACACTTCCTGTAACTGAAGCATTTGTGGTCATTCTTCTTACCTTCTTGTGATGTCAAGATAGCTGTTAGATCACTACTGGTTTTATAATGTTTCTATCCTGGACAAAGTGATTAATATGCAGAAAACAAAGCGTTGGAAGGGACCTTGGAGGTCTTCTAGTCCAATCCCTTGCTCAAGCAGGAGACCCTATACCATTCCGGACAAATGGCTGTTCGGTCTCTTCTTGAAAACCTCCAGTGATGGAGCACCCACAAGTTCTGGAGGCAAGACGTTCCACTGATTCATTGTTCTCACTGTCAGGAAATTTCTCCTTCGTTCTAAATTGCTTCTCTCCTTGATTAGTTTCCATCCGTTGCTTCTTGTCCTGCCTTGTGGAGCTTTGGAGAAGAGGTCAACCCGCTTTTCTCTATGACAGCCGCTCAACTATTGGAAGACTGCTATCATGTCATCCCTAGTCCTTCTGTTCAATGGCTAGACATACCTAGTTCCCTCAGTTGTCCATCATGTGGTTTAGCCTCCAGACTCTTAGTTGCTCTTCTCTGCTCTTCTCTTTCTATGGTACCACATCTCATCATGGATCTTCTAATCTAGTCCAATCCCATGCTTGAGCAGGAGACCCTATACCATCCTGGACAAATGTCTGTCCAATCTCTTCTTGAAAACTTCCAGTGATGGAGCACCTACAACTTCTGAAGGCCAGCCGTTCTACTGATTAATTGTTCTAGTCTAGTTGTCAGGAATTTTCTCCTTAGTTCTAGGTTTGACATACCTAGTTCCTGCCACTGTTGATTGTAGGGGTTAGCTTCCAGTCCCATAATCATTTTTGTTACTCTTCTCTGCACAATTTCTAGACTACAAAAGTGTCCTGTGGCTGGGAACCAGCTGAGCACCACCCCCAGAGCTACCATCTCATCCCACCGAATTGCTGACCTTTGTCCGTTCTTGTGGGCGAAACAAGATACTCAATTCAGGAGCACATTGCGGTTGACAATCAAGTCTTCTTCTGCAAGTCCAACCATCCATGACAACGTGCCAGAGGGAAGGGAAGGAGGTCCAGTACCTTGAGTTGACTTTCTTGGCTGTCAATCGGAGGGCTTGGTCCTGTGTTGGAAAGCCTCAGAGATGACACAATGGACCTCCACAGGCTGTACACTGATGGGGATGCTGCTAGCATATTGGCACAGTGTCCCCTGTTTTGTGTATCCTCCTTCTCCTCCTCTTTGTTTATCTCCTCCTCTTCCTCCTCTAACTTCTCCTCCTCATCATCTATCTCCTCCTTGTCAATCTCCTCTTCTTCCTCCTCTAACTTCTCCTCCTCCTTGTCTATCTCCTCTTCCTCCTCCTCTAACTTCTCCTCCTCGTCGTCTATCTCCTCTTTTTCCTCCTCTACCTTCTCCTCCTTACCTTCTCCTCCTCCTCCTTGTCTATCTCCTCCTCTTCCTCGTCTATCTCCTCCTCTTCCTCCTCATCTATCTCCTCTTCTTCCTCCTCTAACTTCTCCTCCTCGTCGTCTATCTCCTCCTTCTCGATCTCCTCCTCTTCCTCCTCCTCTTCCTTGTCAATCTTTTCTTCCTCCTCTAACTTCTTGTCTATCTCCTCTTCCTCCTCCTCTACCTTCTCCTCGTCCTTGTCTATCTCCCTCTTTTTCCTCCTCTACCTTCTCCTCCTTGTCTATCTCCTCCTCCTTGTCTATCTCCTCCTCTTCCTCGCCTATCTCCTCATCCTCGTCTATCTCCTCCTCTTCCTCCTCTATCCCTTCCTCTTCTCCTCCTCTTCCTCCTCTATCTTCTCCTCCTCCTCGTCTATCTCCTCCTCTTCCTCCTCTATCTTCTCCTCCTCCTCCCCTATCTTCTCCTCTCCACAAACCCCACTCCCTTCGAACACTGATGATGTTACCTAGTTTGGCAAGGAAACATCTTCAAGAAAGCAACCACGTTCAATCACGGGGACTGTTGGACTTGCACAAGGAGGCTTAAAATGGAGTTGGGTCAACAGTAGCTCAGGATGCTGTGGGAATCAAGCCAATGTCTTAATACTTTGGAGGTCTTTGACTGGGAAGTGGTACCTCAGGGCTTTGAACCAATCAGGCAGGCTAAGTCCAAAAACATCTGTCTTTCTCGGGCCACTACATGCTCTAGGAACTCCCATCATGGGTCATGTCAATCAGGCTGGCGTGAACCCACCCACCAAGACTTGATTTGTGTCCAGGTCTCCCTGGGCCACTTGCAAGGAAACCTACCCAGGACCAGGCAATTTTGGTGGTGCCTCCATTCTGATTTAATGGCCGGTCACTCCAGGAGCCTGGTCATCTAATTAAAGGCTTCCATGGGCAGCCCACCGAGATAATCAAAGGTTGCTGGAGAAGGAGCAGTTCCATTTCCAGCTTCAGGGTGGTAAAATGAGTTAGGAACAGATTTCCACCCTAGGAATATTCCTGCCAAGAAGGACTTCAACATTTAGACCGGGGCTGTCCAATGTTGGCCTCTTTAAGACTTGTGGACTTCGACTCCCAGAATTCCCCAGCTGGGGAATTCTGGGAGTTAAGTCCACAAGTCTTAAAGAGGCCAACATTGGACAGCCCTGAATTAGGAGGCCTTGAGCAGAAGATGCTTCATCCAGGAAGCCAGTTCCTGAGAAACCAGCAATGTCAATTTGACCTTCCTGGGCCTTCAGGTGAACCACAAGGTCTAGCCCAGTGATGGCTAACCTTTTTGCCATTGCATGCCGGGGCGGGGGGCAGGGGAGGTTCGCGCGCGTGCCAACACCCATAATTCTATGTGCCCCACCCTGCTCCTGGCACGCAATGACCTGGTAGACCCGTTTTTCTCTCTCACCTGGCTCCAGATCCTCTCTATGCATCTGGGGAGGGTGAAAACAGCCTTCCTCACCCCTTCGGAGGCCAAAGGCTGTTTTTGCCCTCCCCAGACACATAGAGAGGATCTGGAGCTAGGTGAGAAAGAAAAACGGGCCTTCCACCCCCACCCCCAGGCCCTCTGGAGGCAGGAAACATCCTGTTTCCCTACTTCTGGTGGGCCCAGAAGGCCCAAAAATCAGCTGGCGTATCAGAGCTGAGGTGGCGTACCTACTGATATGGCTACGCGTGCCACACGGGTCTAGCCTCTTGCATAAAATCCCTCAACTCTAGAAAAAAAAACCTCCACAACTTGTTAAGGACACCAGGGGGCTCCAGAGAAAATAAACCTCGATTTAACCCACCATCGGTGGTTAAACAAGGCTGGAGTTTTAATCGGGAAGGGAGGCGGAGGAAACTCAGTCCGGTTCCAGAACGCACAACACAAAAGCACAAGAGAAGGCCTGTGTGGCCAACTTGCTGTCGCCCACACGCACAACCTCACATCACAAAGAGCCACAAGCGAAGAACAAGGGGTTGTAATGTCAGGGCCTCCCAGCATGGGTGGGGTGGGCAGAGGCGAGGAAGGACTGAGTCGAAACCCCGAACAAGTCAGCCTCTGTTGGGTCTGGAATGGGGATGGGGGACCCCGACATGGAGGAAATAAGAAAAGGAGCTTTCTCGTGTCTCAAATTTGCATCTCCAGAACTCCCACCAAATGTCCTAGTTAGTCAGAAACTTGCAACGGCTGATTCTGAGCCAAAAAACAAATCGGAATTATGTGGCCCGGTTTTGATGAAGGCTAATAAAAGGAGAATCCTTGTAGCTCAGGGTTGGCAGGAGGGATCCTTGGTACTGTCTGACCTGGGTTGTTTTCTTGCAGACATTTCATTACCCTATTAGATAATATCATCAGTGCTAGAAGGAATGGGGGGTTGGGGTTGGGAGGAGAAGGACTGAGGTGTCCTTGGCGCTCTCTGAGGTTGGATGTTTTCTAGCGGATGTTTCATTACCCTACTAGGTAACATCACCAGTAATCCATCCATCCATCCTTCCTTCCTTCCTTCCTTCCTTCTCCCAGACGTTTCATGACCCAACTAGGTAACATCATCAGTCTGTCAGGTTTCGATGTCATCTCAAATAAATTGCACTCCCAAACAATTAATCTTTGCTGAAATATTCCATTTATTGAGTACGACAGATCTGGCCCCGACTTCGTCGTAGCTGATACTAACCCTCTGACCCCCAAACCCTTCCCTTTCTGTTCCCCAATTCTCCTCTTCTCATTGGCCATCTTCCAAGTCAGTCTCCCCAGCTTCTGACCTCACCCCACAGGAATGTTCCCCCCTCCCATCCCATCTCCTAGGGGATATTATCTACAGAGAAAATAAGTGGGTGAAAAGTCAAGCTCGTCTTTTTATGGCAGCATCAGAATGCTGACACAGTCTTCCTTCCTTCCTTCCTTCCTTCCTTCCTTCCTTCCTTCCTTCCTTCCTTCCTTCCTTCCTTCCTTCCTTCCTTCCTTCCTTTCTCCCTCCCTCCCTCCCTCCCTCCCTCCCTCCTTCCTGGGCTGGAGGCTAAAACATATGAAGAACGGTTGCAGGAATTGGGTATGTCTAGGTTAATGAAAAAGAAACTAGGGATGACATGATAGCAGTCTTCCAATATCTCAGGGGCTGCCCCAAAGAAGAGGGAGTCCAGCTATTCTCCAAAGGACTTGAAGGCAGGACAAGAAGGAATAGATGGAAGCTAATCAAGGAGAGAAGCAACCTAGAACTAAGGAGAAACATTCCTGACAGGGAGAACAATTAGCCAGTGGAACTGCTTGCTTCCAGAAGCTGTGGGTGCTCCATCAATGGAGATTTTCAAGAAGAGACTTGTCTGAAATGGTATGGGGTCTCCTGTTTGAGCAGGGGGTTGGACTAGAAGACCTCCAGAGTCCCTTTCAGTCCTATGATTCTACGACTCCCAATATCATATTCCAATTATGCAAAAACCATCCCGCAGACCAACAAATTGGATGGATACGGTCATCCTTCATCAAAACTGCTGTGCAAAACTGTTGTAAATTTATTGCGAGAGGCCTCACCTGTCTAATTTTATGATGGTGCTTTTGCTATTTCTTGCTCTGTTGTTTTCCTTTGTTCTGTTTCACTATAGACATTTTTTTTAAAAAAATAATAATGCACCAAAAAGAAAAAAAAAAAGAATTTGGTTTGCATTATGGAGACCAATTGTGTAATTTAGCTTTGCAATTTGGTTTTAAATTACTGGGGTTTTAAATTTGTTCAGCCAAATTATTTAATTTGTTTTATTCTATTTTAAATTTTGTATTTATATGTTTTATTCTATGGCTGTTCACCGCCCTGAGTCCTTCGGGAGTAGGGCGGTATACAAATTAAAAAAAAAAGAAAAAAAAGACATATTTATTTTCTTGTAGAACTTCGAGTCTGGAGAAGGGGTTGTTAATTTGCTTGAAGTGCTGGCCAAAACTGGAGGAATTTTTCAGCAAATATCGCAAGAAAAAAGAAAAAAAAACAACCTTCGGTGAAAAAAAAGGACCGTGTTTAAAGCGTCTTGAGATTCTGCTCAATTTGGGTGAGATTATAAAATGAAAAGCCTGGATTGTTTTCACTGTTCTTCTGATTTTCTTTCGACTGCTTTGCGTTCCAAGGGGGGAAAAAAAAAAATCACTGGAAGCCAAACGTCTCGTGAAAAACTGGAGCAAAAAAAGAGGACTTGTCATCCTTTCAAATGTACTTGAGATGCTTCAGCGAAAGCTGAGGTTAAAAATAGCTTTTTGGCAGAGGCCTTCCAACGTTTCAGCCTCCTTCCCTTCGCAGAAGCCGCCTCACCAGATGCTTCAAGGCAGCACCAGAAAAAAAAAAAAAACAGAATTTGTGGATCCAAGATCCAGGTTTCTAAACCTCATGAAATAGGAGCCCTGTTTTGGGCTCCTGCTCCATGGTGGCAAAGAATTTTCCAATTCCGCTGCCTGGAAAAAAAAGGACAACTAAATATCTGTTATTCTTGCTTTTTTCAGGAGAGGTGCTTTTTTCAAGAGGCAACTGGATTTTCTGGGGGGTTTTTTGAAGATGTTTCCCTTCTTATCCAAGGAGCTTCTTCAGTTCTGACTGGATGGTGGGGAAGGGAAGGATTGATACTCCTTGCAGACAGCTGGTCATTTGCATCCTTTTAGAGCAGTGTTTCTCAACCTTGGAAGCTTGAAGATGGGTGGACTTCAACTCCCAGAATCCCCCAGCCAGCGCTGCTGGCTGGGGGATTCTGGGAGTTGAAGTCCACCCATCTTCAAGCTACCAAGGTTGAGAAACACTGTTTTAGAGGGTCTTTGAGGCCACTTGGAGGTTTGTCTGTGTCTTCAAAGAAAAACCAGAAGTCCAGTTGCCTGTTGAGAAATCACTTTTGGGACAACCATGACCTGGATGACTGAGTATCTCCATAGACGTTTTTCAGGAGAGGTGGGCCAATTTTGAGCCAGCGTCTGCAGAGGTGGACCTCTTAAGATGCAGAGAACTTCTAGATTCCTTGAAGATCTCCAGAAATTACATCAGCTTCCCCGGACTGGTGTCGTCCAACTGGCGATCCTTGGAATGTCCAGCCACCACGATCAAAATCCCAAACTTTGCAGGAGGGTCTTCACACAGAGAGCTTAGTTGGTGGAGACTGGTGAGGAACCTAGACTTTGGTCTCCAAGGTCTAGGTTCCTCAACCGTCTCCATCACATGGAGGTCTTCTCATCCACTATGTCTAGAAGTCAATGGATTGTGGAAGGCAGGTTGACAATAATTGTGACAATAATTGTGAGCCCTATCTACAGAATTCTTCTCCAACCTGCTGTCCTAGTCTTGCTTCAATCCAGCCATGCTGGTGAAGGATTATGGGAAAAATCGCAATAATTTCATCTGTGTTGAAACTTATATTTAGGGTTCCCTTTGAATGGGAGCATCAGGAAGTGGTTGACCTCACAGTAGGTCATCTCGCTACCTCGCTACTTCTTCTGAGCCTCCTCCAGGACACAGGAAGAAGGGTTGTCCCATCCAGAAGACCAAGGGAAGTTCTGAGGACACCATTTATCCCAAGCCTTGGACTTCTTATTCCATAAAACACAGCCCTGTCTCCAAAAATCTTCTCCAACCGGCGTCTTTCAATTCAATCCGTGGTGCTGGCCACGGATTACGGGAAATTGCAAGCCAACGTATCTAGAAGTCAATGGATTGTGGAAGGTGGGTTTGACAATAATTAGGAGCTTTAGGATTTTGGGAAATTGTGTGGTCCTCAGGGTTGAGCTTAGGGCCGTGATGGCGAACCTATGGCACGCGTGCCACAGGTGGCACATGGACCCATATCGGTGGGCACGTGAGCTCAGCTCTGAAGCACATGTGCGGGCTGGGCAGCTGATTTTCGGGCCTTCTGGACCCACCAGAAGTAGGGAAACGGGCCATTTCCAGCCTCTGAAGGCCTCCGGGAGGATGGGAAAGGCTGTTTTTGGCCCTCCCCAGGCTCCTAGGGAGGCTCTGGAGCCTGGGGAGAGCAAAAAACGGGCCTACCGGGCACACCCGTGCCATCGCATGCCCAAAGCGGGGGGAGCACCGAGGGGGTGTTTCACGCACATGCGTGGGGGGTAGGGTATATATAATTATGGGTGTGGGCACACACACACGTGAGCCCCCCCATACTCCCCCCGCTTTTGGCACGCGATGGCAAAAAGGTTAGCCATCACTGGCCTAGGGCCACCTGGATGAACAGATGCTCTTGGAAGTCATAGATTCATAGGACTGAAAAAGAGACCTTGGAGGTCTTCTAGTCCAACCTCCTGGGGCTACCAAGGACAAAGCCAAAGACATTTCCATACCTCTTGAATGAAATCGTTTGGGGGCTGTTACCCCCTTACTCAAAGGACGTTCCGTTGCTTCGTGAGCTAGAACCGTCTTTTTCAACCTCGGTGACTTTGAAGGTGGCCTTCAACTCTCAAGAATCCCCCAGGGATCTTGCTGTTAGAACAAGAGCCTTGATAGTACAGGGGTTTAAGGCACCCTGTTATTAAGCTGGTTATTAAGACCAGCTGCCTGCAATTACTGCAGGGTTCGAATCTCGCCAAGGCTCAAGGTTGACTCAGCCTTCCATCCTTTCTAAGGTGGGTAAATTGAGGACCCAGTTTGTGGGGGCAAAAAGCTGACTTTGTATAAATATACAAAAGTATGAAGGCTATTGCTGAGCGCATTGTAAGCCGCCCTGAGTCTTTGGAGAAGGGCGGCATATAAATCAAATTAAAAAATAAAAAAAAAATAAAAAAAATAACAGCCCAGGGCTCACAGCGCCTGGCACAACCGATTACCAGCTTTAATTGTTGGACGATAAAAGCAGGAGGAGGCGAGCAGCCGGGAGGATGATTCAAAGCCGGCGACAGGTGACATTTATAGGAAGATGACGCGCTCAGCAGAAAACCGATGCTCAAGGGAAAAGGTCTCCTGCTTCCGAATCAACAAGCAGAGAGGTATGGATCAGTGGTGAAATGCAAAGTTTGTTACTACCGGTTCTGTGGGCGTGGCTTGGGGGGGGTAATATGACTGAGTGGGCGTGGCCAACTTTTTTTCTTTTTACTTTTAAAAGCATTTTTTCTACAACCTCTTCGGCCGAAGAGGTTGTAGAAAAAATGCTTTTAAAAGCCTCTGACGAACCCAGCTGAGTTGCCTGATCGGCAGAGGCTTTTTTTCCTTTTAAAAACATTTTTTCTATAACCTCTTCGCGCCGAAGAGGTTGTAGAAAAAAATGCTTTTAAAAGCCTCTGACGATCCCAGCTGAGCCGCACTATCATCAGAGGCTTTTTTTTTTTTTACTTTTAAAAGCATTTTTTCGGCCAAAGAGGCTGTAGAAAAAGTGCTTTTTAAAATAAAAAAAAGCCTCTGATGATTGCGCGGCTCAGCTGGGCAATGGGGGGGGTGGGGGCAGGGATTTTTGCTACCAGTTCTCCGAACCACCCGCCTCCATCCCTACTGGATCGGGCGATCTGGTTGGAACCAGGAGCATTTCACCCCTGGTATGGATCTCCTTGGCTTTTAGGACAATTGAATGTGGCCTCCTGGTCACGCACGCTTCACCACGAGTCCCCAGCCGCAACTGACCCGTTGTGGGTGTTTATCCTCGGCTGGTTCTCTGTTGGAGTTCTCCCGCTGCCACTGGTCAGTAATTCCCCCAGCCCCGTGATGGTAAACCTACGCATGCGCCTCCTGCCGGCCAGCTGATTTTCAGGTCTCTGCTGCATATGCGCGGGTGGGGGGGGACGCGCATGTGTTGTGGCCCGCCAGCGGCCTGCGCGGATTGTGGCAGATCCTGACGACGAAGAGGCTGGTGTGGTGTCGTGCCAGCAGCCTGTGCAGCCGGTGCTCGAGGCTGAAGACGATGTGGTGCCAGAGGCGAGACTCAGCCAGGGCCTTCAGAACCTCCAGAGGCTCCTTCAAGTGGAGAGAGCGAAGTGGAGGAGCCTCTCCTCAATGCTCGAGCACGCAGGGCTGCCAAAAGGCAGGAGTGGCTACTCAGGAGGAGGAGGAGGTCTCCTCGAGAGTAAGGCTTGACGATAATTGGCCAGTCCCTTAGCCTATTTAAGTCACACGCCGTTAGTAAGTTTCTTGCTGGAAACAACTTGTAATTATCATCAGAGCATTTTGGAGAGTGAGTGTCTTATGTTATCTTGTTTTCTGGGCTGGTTGCCAACCTTTGCCGGACTTTGTTTATTCTTGGTACGTTATAACTTTGATAAGGACTGTTGGTGTGTGTCACAATCCTTGGGAATCTGGAGCTGGGGCAGAACAGCACGTGGGAGACATGCGTGCATCCGCGGGGGGGAGGTGCGTGCATCCGCGGGGGGGATGGGGGATGCAGTGCGCCGCCTCCGGCCCATTTTGGGCCTAGCAGGCCTCCCTGCAGCCTCCTGGGACCAAAAATGGGCCATGGGGGGGGGCGCACCTACCTGTGGCCTATTTTTGGTCCCAGGAGGCTCCAGGGAGGCTTGCTAGGCCCAAAACGGGTTTGTGGGGGGCGCACACACATGCGCAGGGGAGGCGGGGGTGTCACAAACGCATTGCATTATGGGTGCAGGCACACATGCATGTTTTTGGCACGCGACGACAAAAAGGTTAGCCATCACTGCTCTAGCCCCTTGTCCTGGATGATTCGTAGAGGGACAATTTCTCCCTGGCCCATTGGCTGCATGAGACAAATGGCCACCTATCCCGGAGGCTGATCAGCCACCGGGAGAAGCTGAAAAAGTGGGTAGGGGTCATGGCTTAGCAGATGAATTTCCCCCCCTGCCGGCGAGAATCTGTGCAGAACATGGCTGGCTGGCTGGGAAAATATAGGATAATGGAGAGTGGCTTAATAGTCAGTTGGGCGGCACAGAGATTTAATCAATAAATAATTTGATAAATAGAGCAATGGGGTCCCCGGTGCTCTCTGAGCTTGGTTGTTTTCCTTGGAGACGTTACATTAACTGACTAGGGAACATCATCCAGTGCTGGAAGGGACTTAGATGAAAGAAATTGCTTTCTCGCACTGATGATGTTACCTAGTTGGGTAATGAAATGTCTCCAAGGAAACCGCCAAGCTCAGAGAGGACTAAGGACCCCGTAGCCATCCACCTCCTCCTTCCTCCTGGCACTGGTGAAGTTATTGTCAGCATTCTGATGCTGCCGTAAAAAGACGAGGCTTGACTTTTCACCCACTTATTTTCTCTGTAGATAATATCCCCTAGGAGATGGGATGGGAGGGGGGAACATTCCTGTGGGCTGAGGTCAGAAGCTGGGGAGACTGACTTGGAAGATGGTCAATGAGAAGAGGAGAATTGGGGAACGGAAAGGGGAGGGTTTGGGGGTCAGAGGGTTAGTATCGGCTACGACGAAGTCGGGGCCAGATCTGTCATACTCAATAAATGGAATATTTCAGCAAAGATTAATTGTTTGGGAGTGCAATTTATTTGAGATGACATCGAAACCTGACAGTTATCTAGTCGGGTAATGGAACGTCTGCAAGGGAACCAACAAGCTCAGAGAGCACTAAGGACCTTGTAGCCATCCTCCACCTTCTCCCTCCATTCTAGCACTGATGATGTTACCTAATTGGGTCATGAAATGTCAGCAAGAAAACCTCCAAGTTCAGAGAACACCAAGGACTCCACAGCTCAATCCTGAGCTACAATATTCTCCTCTAAAATAAATAAATATTGTGCTTTCTCCCCCTAAACTGACAAAGCATATGAGCATGGCACGTATTTTGGTGCACCACAAATGTACAAGTGTGCCGACATGTTTGTGTGGCTCAGATAATCTCACCCAAAACATTAAACTCACCTCCTGTTGAGACTCATGCCGCAATTAGCTATATTTGCCTCCAGAAGTTGTGGGTGGTCCAATACAGGTAGTCCTTGACTTACGACCAAAATTGAGCCTAACATTTCTGTTGCTAAGTGAAACACGGGTCCCATATTTTCGACCATTCTTTTAAGTGAGTCACCGCAGTTGTTAAGATAGGAACACAGTTGTGAATCTGGCATCGGAGAAGGTGGATCAGGACACTGCAGCGGTCATAAATATGAGTCAGCTGCCAAACATCTGAATTTTGATCACGCGACCATGGAGGATGCCGCAACGGTCGTAAGTGTGAAAAACGGTCATAAGTCACTTTTTTCAGGGCTGTTGTAATTTCAAACATGGCCGCTGAATGAACTGTTATAAGTCGAGGACTACCTGTATTGGAGGTTTTTAAGACAAGACTGGACAACCATTTGTCTAAAATGGTATAGGGCCTTTTGCTTGAGTAGGGAGTTGGACTAGATGACCTCCAAGGTCCCTTCCAATTCTGTTATGTCTCAGCCTGGGACACCACTGCTGGCCACCAAGATGTCTTCTTTTGATCTTAAATTTGAACCCTGCCTTTTGGGGAAGGGGAGAAGCTGAGAAACCAACCAGGACCCGGCCCGGTCAACGGTGAGTTGAGTCCCTCTTACCTTTGGTGTCGTTCACCGGGTCCATGTGCCTGTAGATGTATCCCTCTAAGTAGGAATGGAACTTGGGCGTGGGTGGAAGAAAGCCAGGCAGATGGACATCAGCTCCCAACCCTGGGCGAGACTCTCATAGCGGAAGTTCTCGGTGGTCTGCCGGCACAACTGGATGTAGAGCTCATCTCGGAGGCCTTGCATACTCCATCCTTTGGTGGCGATCTCCAGAGCTACGTTGAGCTGGTCTGTCTTGGACCGCCGGTCGCCCATGTACATCTGGATGAGCTTGAATATCTCACAGGCTTCCTTCTTGACGTTGCGGTCGCTGGTCATGATCATGGGTTTCTTGATGGACTCGCTGCTCCATGCCAGCATGTTGGCGATGGAGATCTTGCGTCGGAAGAGACCTTGGGTGTGCTTGTTGAAGTGTTTGGAGGCCCAGTTCTCAATGTCCGTCTCCGAGGAGGGCTTCCTCAGGTTGAAGGTGGGGAAGACGCAGCTGTTGCTGGGCATCATGTTCCGGTTTTGGCGGCTGCTCTCAAACTGGACGCAGGCGCCAAGATCTTCTGACTGCGGAGACAAGGCAAGAGAGGACAACAGTGACCCAACGGCCTTGCGTGAGGGGAGACCACAGACCACCCAAGGAACGGTGAAGTCCACCCCCAAATATTCTTCCTCGCTCCAACCACACGGGAAAATGGAAGAAGAGCCATCAATCATGTCCCAAAGGTGCTTTTTAATAAGATAAGACAGATAAAAGTCTGTAGAGATTCTCCGTCATCCAGTCATGGTTCTCCCAAAGGTGCTTTTTCAGGAGGCAACTGGACTTTCTGGTTTTTCTTAGAAGACATTTCGCTTCTCATCCAAGGAGCTTCTTCAGCTCTGACTGGATGGTGGGTAATAGAAGGATTTATACTCCCTTGCAGACAGATGGTCATTTGCATCCTTTTAGAGAGAGTCGTTGAGGCCACTTGGAGGTTTATCTGTATCCTCAGGATAAACCTCCTGAGAGATAAATCTCTACAGACTTTTAGCTATACAATTTGGGATGAACAGCCTTGGAATGGTGTGGAGTAGGGATGGCTTTCCAGAGAGAGAAAAATTGCAGACTACAGGAACTATTTGCACCACTCAGGTGACCCCGAGGACAGAGATAAACTTCCAAGTGGCCTCAACAACCCTCTAAAAGGATGCAAATGACCAGCTGTCTGCAAGGAGTAGAAATCCTTCCCTTCTTCACCATTCAGTCAGAGCTGAAGAAGCTTCTTGGATGAGAAGTGAAATGTCTTCAAAAGGAAAAAACAAAAGATGTCCTGTTGCCTCTTGAAAAAAAGCACCTTTGGGATTTAAGATAGATAAGATCACCTTTATTGTCAGTTCAGTGGCACACATTAAAAATGAAATTCTGTTGCCCGCTCTCAAAAGTAAGTATACATCTACCCATACCCATACCCCACACACATATACATAAAATACACACACACACACACAAACATGTATATACACACATGTATACATATATGTATTAATCACTGTCCATTTTCAATGCGTAGCGGAAAGAAGAAACTTGAGAAGTCACAAGGTTGATACCATATGGACCAAAACTGGTTGAACCTGGATGTTCTGCTTCGGGTACCACGAAGCCCCCTCCCAGAAGGTAACAAGGAGAACAGGTCGTTGAGAGGATGTGTAGCATCCCTATCAATCCTACGGACCTGCTCAAGCATCGTTTATGTGCCATGTCCTGGATAGAAGGGAGTGAACTGCCAATGATCTTTTCTGCTGTCCTCACCACTCTCTCCACTGCCTTCCTGTCTGAAGCGGTAATGCTTCCACACCGGACAGTAATGCAATATGATGGGATGCTTTCAATTATAGAAAGTGGTAAGGACAGGGGGGAGGAAGATTTCAAAAGTCAACTGGACTTTTCTTGGTTTGCGTTCCTTGAAAACATTTCACTTCTCACCCAAGAAGCTTCTTCAGTTCTTCAGAATATACAACCATACAACTTCAGAACAGGTTGTGAAGAGGATGTGTAGTGTCCCAGACAATCCTACGGACCCTACTCAAGCACTGCTTCTAGCCCACGTCCTGGATAAAAGGGAGTGAACTGCCAATGATTTTTTCTGCTGTCCTCACCACTCTCTGCACTGCCTTCCTTCTGAAGCAGTAATGCTTCCAAACCAGACTGTAATACAATATGACAGGACGCTCTCGATCGTCCCTCTAGAAAGTGGTAAGGACAGGGGAAGGATGATTTTTCAAAAGGCAACTGGACTTTTCTTGGTTTTTGTTCCTTAAAAACGTTTCGCTTCTCATCCAAGAAGCTTCTTCAGTTCTTCAGTAATATAACCATACAACTTCAGAACTGAAGAAGCTTCTTGGGTGAGAAGCAAAAGGCTTCTTCGTGGTGCAACGCCAGGATTCAATCGGGAGAAAACTTTCTTCTTTGCACGTGAAAAGACCTAGATTCTACTCTATAGAATCTCTTTCCTAGAGGGGTAGTCCTCAATTTACAGCCGTTCTTTTAGTGACCATTACTAACGAAACAACTCTAGCAATTCGCTTAACAACGGTGGCAGGAAAGGTTGTAAAGGACAAAACTCACTTGACAACTGTCTTGTTTAGCAATCTGAAATTTGGGGGTCAATTGTGGTCATAAGTCAAGGACTACCTGTATGATAACAGCTTAATACACATTCAAAATTTGCTCCTTAAAAATAAATGAACTTCAAATGTGATCGTGCAATTTATTCAGTTCCATGTCATTTACACATGCTTATTAAAGCATACCTGGATTTATCAAATTAAAAACGCTACCAGTGACATCAATACTGTACATATTATTAGCCTCCAATTCAGTATCCCTTTGGGCAGGGGTCTCCAAAGTTCGCAATTTTAAAACTTGTGGACTTCAGCTCCCAGAATTCCCCCGCCAGCCATGCTGGCTGAGGAATTCTAGGAGTTGAAGTCCACAAGTCTTAAAGTTGCTAAGTTTGGGGAGTCCTGCCTTAGGGACTAAACTCCCAGGATTCCCAGCCAAGACTCCCTCTTACCTCTCATATGGAACCTAGGAATTCTGGGAACTGTAGTTCCAGCACTCCCGAAGGGCTAGAGAAGAAAACTCTTGATTTATCACCTTCCCAAACCGTTAATGGGCTGTTATATGCAAACATTACAAACATTTTCCCTCTCCTTAAGGAGCATTCCCACTGAAAGATATGTGTACTGTCTTCCTGTAGACTAAAATTCCCCCGTCTGCCGTGATGTTTCCAAATATTCACTTTCTTTATTAAATTTATGCTCACTATCCAAAGCGACTCTGGGCGCCTCCACAATACAATGAAATCATGAATATCAAAAGATTAGAGCCTGAGTGGCGTAGGAGGCTAATGCCTCCTACTGAGGCAGCATTTAACATCCAGCTGCCTGCAATTACTGCGAGTTCAATTCTCACCAGGCTCAAGGTTGACTCAGCCTTCCATCCTTTCTAAGGTGGGTAAATTGAGGACCCAGTTTGTGGGGCCAATAAACTGACTTTGTATAAAAATATACAAAAGTATGAAGGCTATTGCTTAACGCACTGTAAGCCGCCCTGAGTCTCCGTGAAGGGCGGCATATAAATCAAAATAAAAAATAAAAAATAAATAATAAATAATTAATAATAATAATAATAATAATAATAATAATAAATAATAATAATAATAATATGCTCTCTTGCAGGCCTCTTACTAAGCCAGAGGTGTCAAATTCAAGGCCCGCAGGCTGCATACGGACCATGGGGTGCTAAAATCCAGCCTGTGGGGCCGGCCTGGAAATATCAAAGGACCAGCCCACAGTGCCTCTGCTGGCCAAAATGGGCTGCTTGCACCCCCTTCCCCCCCCCCACCGTGGCCCATTTTCGGCCTCCCTGGCATCCTGCAGCACTCTGCCGGCCAAAAACGGGCTGCACGAAGCAGTGGTGGGTTTCAAAAATTGTTACTACCGGTTCTGTGGGCGTGGCTTGGTGGGCATGGCATGGCATGGCTTTGTGGGCGTGGCTTAGTGGGTGTGGCAGAGGAAGGATATTGTAAAATCTCCATTCCTTCGCTACTCCAGGGGAAGGTTACTGCAAAATCCCCATTTCCTCCCTGATCGGGGGACTCAGGAGGCAGAGAAGAGATCGGGGAGGGGCCAGTCAGAGGTGGCATTTACCGGTTCTCCGAACTACTCAAAATTTCCGCTACCGGTTCTCCAGAACTGGTCAGAACCTGCTGAATCCCACCTCTGGCACGAAGGCCTCGCGGGGCCCATTTTTGCTACAGGAGGCCATTAAGGGGAAAAATTAGGCGTGGGGAGGGGGCACGTGTGTCCCCATACCCCACCCCGTTTTGGCTGGCAGGGTGCTGCAAGAGGGGTCCATCTGGTCTGCCACCCTGTTCCCCGCCCCTCCCCCCTCGCCGGCCCGCAGAGAACTACAGTGCTGATCCAGCCCTCGAAGAAGTCCAGTTTGACACCCTTGTACTAAGCATACACGGATTTCCCGCCCGGATATTTTAGTTCCTCTTAAATCCCTGCCATTTAGTTCTTTTTTATTCATTTGGTTCACTTAACTGTGCACTAAAGTTCTTACACAGCCCATCTCACCCAATTGGGTGGTTTATTCTGCAATATAAAATGATAGAAACGCCTGAACAGAAGCACAGATAAAACAGAGGTTAAAAAATCAGGATGAACACTTACAGGTTAAAAGTTAAAAACTAAAATAAAATTCAGTAGGCTATAAACATTTTAACGAAGCAGAAGGAGCTCTCTCAAACTACCAGCCATGCCCAGAGTTACATCTCACTTTTAAGAACCTCCCCCCCACCCCCCCGTGCTAACTTTCCGTGGAGAAAAATAAAAAGTTAAAACTACAGACTGTGATTATCATGTTAGCAAATACAGTCCTTTGCTAGGAGTGTTTTATATTTGAGACTAGCTGATAACCTGGTGTTGCCCGGGTATTTATTTATCCCAATCCACTTTACCAGAGGGAGCCCCCTTGTGAAGTACTGTGAAGCCATTACCATGGCAACTCCACAGTGTTGTACAGTAGAAGCCATTTTAAGGCACAACAGGCTGTATCTTAACAGAACCTGAATCCAAAATGCACACTGTCAAAAGTACTATGATTTGACACTATATATAATTCATTCGTTTTCATTTCAGCGGCCCAGGCATTCCAGAGTTATACTGGAACACACCCACACAGAGAGATTCACACTCACCCACCCCAAGGGGTGCTAGGGGTGTCTTACCCACACAGTATTTTTTTTCCGGATAGTAAGCCGTCTATGTACCAAGTTTGGTTGAAATTGCTCAAGGTGTTCCAGAGTTATGCTGGAACATACATACACACACACATCCATTTATATATATATAGATTTGGAGAGTATCCTGACACCCTTCAAATATTTACTAGAGTGCCACGCAGAAAAAATTTAAACCTGTTTGCCATCGTTCCAAAGTGCAGATCCAGGAACAAAAGATTGAAGTTAAAAAAGATCTTGAGATATAAGAGATATTGCTGAGCCCCATCCCCACTGCATCAAAACTTAGATGACCAAAGGATCCTGAATCCTTTCCAAATACTGGGGAAAAAATTCTCAGGGTTTCTTGCAACCGTGTTTGGCGAATATCTTTCTTCCTTCTTCGCTGGAACAATCTTCCAAACAGAGAATAAAGCTGAGGACAAGCTTATAATCAATCTTACGCAGAGGGTAAACATATGTTAGAAGCTTAGGGCTTCGTGGGATTATAAAATGGGTTGGAAGCAAGCCAAATTTAACAGAATAACAGAAATACGTGGCTTTTTATGGTTTAAGAAAAACAGCATAACAGCATAACAGTGTTGGAAGGGTCTGTCCACTTATGAGGAATCAGTCGGAAGGGACCTTGGAGGTCTTCTAGTCCAGCCCCCTGCTCAGGCAGGAAACCCTATACCATTTCACACAAACGGTTGTCCAATCTCTTCTTAAAAACTTCCAGTGTTGGAGCACCCACAACTTCTGGTGGCAAGTTGTTCCACTGATTAATTGTTCTCACTGTCAGGAAATTTATCTTTAATTCTAGCTTGGTTCTCTCCTTGAATAGTTTCCATCCATCGCTTCTTGTCCCGCTTTGGAGAATAGGTAGACCCCCTCTTCTCTGTGGCAGCCCCTGTGCCAGAAACCCCCCAACTCCAAATAAAGACTCCGAAGCAAGCGTTTTTCAAAGTTCTATTTACTAGAATAGGTAAACCGGCACATCTGGGAAAACCCGAATCGGAGAGGTCCGGGTTTTCCCTCAGTAAATCAAAACCCCCCAAACCATCCCCTCACTCCTCAGACGATCACATGCTCCAATCAACCGCCGTCCCATCTCGAGACCTCACTCCGACCACTCCTTCTCCAGATGCAGGATCGGCCTGACCTTGACCGACAGGAAGAATGCTATTATGTCTCCAGGCAACCCCTCCTCTAAATCCCCCCTCCGACTTTCCCGCACAGGAGAAGGTGGCAGCAGGGGGACACCTGTGGTGGCCAAGTGTTAAGGTAGGACTTCCCCAAGACCCTCACGCACTCTCATTATAATCTCCTTCCATCCTTCCCTCTTCATTCTCCTTTCTTCTTCCTTCTCCTCTTTCCTTATTTTTCCTTCCTTGCTCTCTTCCCATCTTTTTCTTTTCTTTCCTCTTTCCCTTTCGCCTTCCTTCCTTCCTTCTTTCCTTTCTTCTCTATGTCTTATTTCCTTCCTCCCTCTCCCTCCCCTCCCTCCTCATTCATCTTCTTGATGCCTTCCTTCCTTCCTTCCTTTCTTTCTTCCTTCCTTCCATCCCTCTCTCCCCTCACCCAATATCCATCTTTCCTTCCTTCTTCCTTCCTTCCTTCCTTCCTGCCTGCCTTCCTATTCTTTTTCTTCCCTCTCCTTCTCCTTTCTCCTTCCTTCCCTCTTTCCTTCTTTTTCCTTCCTTGCTCTCTTCCCATCTTTTTCTCTGTCTTTCTCTTTTCCTTTCGCCTTCCTTCCTCTTCCTTCCTTCTTTTCCTTTCTTCTCTATGTCTTATTTCCTTCCTCCCTCTCCTCCTCCCTCCCTCCCTCCTCATTCATCTTCTTGATGCCTTCCATCCTTTCTTCCTTCCATCCCTCTCTCCCTCACCCAATATCCATCTTTCCATCCATCCTTCCTCCTTCCTTCCTTCTATTCTTTTTCCTTCCCTCTTCCTTCTCCTTTCCCTTCTTCCCCTCTTTCCTTCTTTTTCCTTCCTTGCTCTCTTCCCATCTTTTTCCTCTGTCTTTCCTCTTTTCCCTTTCGCCTTCCTTCCTTCCTTCCTTCTTTCCTTTCTTCTCTATGTCTTATTTCCTTCCTCCCTGTCCCTCCTCCCTCCCCTCCCTCGTCATTCATCTTCTTGATGCCTCCTTCCTTCCTTCCTTTCTTCCTTCCTTCCTTCCATCCCTCTCTCCCTTCACTCAATATCCATCTTTCCTTCCTTCCTTCCTTCCTTCTATTCTTTTTCCTTCCCTCTTCCTTCTCCTTTCTCCTTCCTTCCCCTCTTTCCTTCTTTTTCCTCCCTTGCTCTCTTCTCATCTTTTTCTCTGTCTTTCCTCTCTTTTCCCTTTCTCCTTTCCTGTCCCTTCTTCCATGCTCAAATGCAACAGGGGAAACACTTCTCCTTTTGTTTTGATTTTAGTTTGTTTTTGAGAGCCCTCTGGCAGCGAAAAAGGAGTTTGGGGAGGGGACGGGGACCCGCGCAGCCCCCCCACCCATGCCCCATTTTCAGTTGTGACGGCCTCGTACCCCAGCTCCATTTGCACTGCCAGAGGTGCAACTTTGCTGTTTCCAGGCCAGCCCCGCGGGCCAGATCTAGGCACCCCGTGGGGCCGAATCCGGCCCGCGGGCTTCGGGTTTGACACCCGTGACTCCAACGAAGTGAGGCTCCAACGAAACTTTCTTTAATTGCTTTCAAATTGCTCGAGGATGGAAGAGGACAGGCGATTTATTTGTTTGCCAGCGATATGTTAATGAGGTTCCTTCTGACACTTAAGGATTCCCTGGGGCTTAATTTGCAGGAAGAAATGAAGTCATCAAATGTGACGAGGGGGAATCCGAGGCACGGCGAAGGATTTCATGCTGGCTTTAGTCACCGGTGACTCAAAACTATACCGTTTCAATCAGAATAGCGCTCCCATGTAACACCTCTCCTGCGCGAGCTGCACTGGCTCCCGGTGGTCTTCCGGGTGCGCTTCAAGGTTTTGGTTACCACCTTTAGAGCGCTCCATGGCTTAGGACCTGGTTATCTACGGGACCGCCTGCTACCACCAATAGCCTCCCACCGGCCAGTACGCTCTCATAGAGAGGGGCTCCTCTGGGTGCCGTCAGCCAAACAATGTCGACTGGCGGCCCCAGGGGGAGGGCCTTCTCTTTGGGGGCACCGACCATCTGGAATGAGCTCCCCCCGGAGATACGGAGGATCCCGGATCTGCGCTCCTTCCGCCGTGCTGTGAAGACCTTTTTATTCCACCAGGCGGGCTTGGCCTAATCTCTTCCCTTTTTAAATATGTAAATTTTAATCTGTTTTTAAATTATTGGGGTGTTTTAATCTGTCTGGGCCAAAATGATTTAATTTGATTTTATCTGGTTTTTAAATTTTTTGTATCTATGTATTTTATTGTTGGCTGTTCACCGCCCTGAGTCCTTCGGAAGTAGGGCGGTATACAAATCAAATAAACAAACAACAAACAAATAGAGCTGGGAGGTGGGACCTTGGAGGTCTTCTAATCCAGCCCCTCCCGGCTCACGCAGGAGCCCCAAAACCATGTTGCAAAGCCACGCATACAAATAGAAATGTTGTATTTTCTTGACCCCTGACAATTTTATCTCCATTCCAATTGAGAATGAATCTTTTCTATCGGAGGGTTCTTGTTTTATCCCTTAGAAATAATCAGTGCCGTTTCTGCAGGTGGACTAGTCTAACTTTTATTCTGCAAAGCATTGATCTTGCGAAGGTGGGCGGCTGGGAAGTCTGCAGCGGAATCAATAGTTCCATTGATCCTCCCCGCGTAGGCCGGCCTCGGCTTGTTTGGATTTCATCACAAACAGACAAAAAAAAAAAAAAAACCATGGTCCGAATGCCTTGGTTTAAGGAAATCACAATGAACCGTCCCAGCAGGTTTGAACATAGCTGAGAAAAAGAAGAAGAAAAAAACAGGAGAAAATAGCTATATCCCAGGGGTTGAGATCAGGGGTAAAATCCAGCAGGTTCTGACGAACTGGCGGCGGAAATTCTGAGCAGTTCGGAGAACTGGCAAATACCACCCAGAGTGGGGAGGGAATGGAGATTTTGCAGTATCCTTCCCCTGGAGTGGGGGAGGGAATGGGGATTTTGCAGTATCCTTCCCCTGAGTGGGGAGGGAATGGAGTTTTGCAATATCCTTCCCCTGGAGACGGGTGGGAATCAGGGGTGGTTTCTAAATTTTTTACTACTGTTCTGTGGGCGTGGCTTATTTTGTGGGTGGGCTTGGAGGTCATGTGACTAGGTGGGCGTGGCTAGCTGGTCAGAGTCATTTCTGGAAGGTCCTCGCACTTACGACCAGTCCTCAACTTATGACCCGACTCATTTGTTTGCTTTTAACACTGATCAGCTGTAGGGCGGCCCTTTGAAGCCCCCCGCAAGAGTTTAAAAACAGTTTTTTCCTCCTCTAGTCATCAGCTGAGACTCAGAGGCAGCATAGATTGGGGTGGGACCAAATAAAATAAGAATAACATGGGGAGGGGAGAACCGGTCGGTGACATCATATTGTCACCGCTACTGGCTCGGCCGAACCAGACCGAACGGGGAGGAACCCACCACTGGTGGAATAGAGATTTTGCAATATCCTTCCCCTGGAGTGGGGAGGGAATGGGGATTTGCAGTATCCTTCCCCTGGAGTGGGAGGAATGGGGATTTTGCAGTATCCTTCCCCCTGGAGAGGGGAAGGAATGGGGATTTTGCAGTATCCTTCCCCTGGAGATGTTTTTGCAGTTGACAGGGTCCTTGGTGCTCTGTGAACTTGGTGGTTTTCTTGCGGACCTTTTATGACCTAACTAGGTGGCATCATCAGTGCTAGAAGGAGTGGAGTTTGCAGGGGGGAGGAGGAGGAGGAGGACGAGAAGGAGAAGGACCAAGGAGGAGAACTATGGGGTCCTTGGTGCATCTGAACTTGGTGGTTTCTTGCAGGTAACATCATCAGTGCTAAAAGGTGTAAACCTCACTCCATTCTAACACTGATGATGTCACCCAGTAACGAAACGTCTGAAGGAAAAAAGCAAACTCGAAGACCCTACAGTCCTCCTCCTCCTCCTCCCTGCTCTCTTCTAGCACTGATGATGTTACCCAGTAGTGTAACAAAACGTCTGCAAGGAAACAAGCAAGCTCAGAGACCCCACAGTCATTGTCTTCCTCCTCCTCTTCCTCCTTTCTGCAAACCCAATCTCTAAGGAATTCCACCAACCGAACTTCATATGTTTTAGCCTCCAGAGGGAGGGAGGGAGGGAGGGAGGGAGGGAGGGAGGAAGGAAGGAAGGAAGGAAGGAAGGAAGGAAGGAAGGAAGGAAGGAAAGGAAGGAAGGAGGAAGGGAAGGAAGGAAGGAAAGAAAGGAAGGAAGGAAAGGAAGGAAGGAAGGAAAGGAAGGAAGGAGGAAGGGAAGGAAGGAAGGAAAGAAAAGAAGGAAGGAAAGGAAGGAAGGAAAAAGGAAGGAGGAAGGAAGAAGGAAGGAAAGAAGGAGGAAGGAAGGAAGGAGGAAGGAAGGAAGGAAGGAAGGAAGGAAGGGAAGGAAGGAAGGAAGGGAAGGAAGGAAGGAAGGAAGGGAAGGAAGGAAGGGAAGGAAGGAAGGGAAGGAAGGAAGGAAAGGAAGAAAGGAAAGGAAGGAAGGAAAAAGGAAGGGAAGGAAGGAAGGAAGGAAAAAAGAAGGAAGGAAGGAAGGAAAAAGGAAGGAAGGAAGGAAGGAAGGAAGGAAGGGAAGGAAGGAAGAAAAGAAGGAAGGAAGGAAGGGAAGGAAGGAAGGAAGGAAGGAAGGAAGGAAGGAAGGAAGGAAAAAGGAAGGAAGGAAGGAAGGAAGGAAGGAAAGGAAGGAAGGAAGGCAGGCAGGAAGGAAGGAAGGAAGGAAGGAAGGAAGGAAGGAAGGAAGGAAGGAAGGAAGGAAGACTGATGACGTTACCTAGTTGGGTCATGAAACATCTGCAAGCAACCAACCACGCTCAGACAGCACCAAGAATCTCACAGAAAGAAGAAATATCATTTGCTTTCACGCATTCTTTCCTTCTCTCTCTCTCTCTCTCTCTCTCTCTAAAAGACGATTCCTGTCCCATTTTTCACTTTTATGCTTGTTTTCTCTGAAGTGCCCTTTGGACCTGTACTGATATCGAAAGCATCACGACCTTCCTGCACAAAAGGATATCTTTGCACAACTTACATAATCCGTTATCATTTGTGCAGTCATGCAAATGTGACAAATTATATAAGTTAGGCCTTCTTATGTCACAAGGGCTACGGAAGCTCAGAACAGCATAAGCAGTACAACTCATCGCAGGGCCCAGTTTCGGAGTTTCTGCAGCATCACAAACAGACACGAAATCAGCAAAGCCAGAGGCCCAGAGAATCGCCAAGAGTCGGGCATGACTGAATGGATCACATCTTCATCATCATCACCGACAACAACATCAACAACGGCAATTTCGAAATAAAAGGAGAAGGGGAGCAGTGCAATTCTGAACCCAAAGAAATAGCAATAGGAATAGCAATAGCCCTTAGACTTATATACTGCTTTCCAGTGCTTTCCAGCCCCCTCTAAGCATTTTACAGAGTCAGCCTCTTGCCCCCAACAATCTGGGTCCTCATTTTACCCACCTCGGAAGGATGGAAGGCTTAGTCAACCTTGAGCCGATCAGAATCGAACTCCTGGCAGTGGGCAGAGTCAGCCTGCAATACTGCACTCTAACCACTGCACCACCATCTACCTTCCTTCCTTCCTTCCTTTCCTTCCTTCCTTTCTTCCTTCCTTCCCACTTAGCAATAGACTTATATACCGCTTCACAGTGCTTTTTGCAGCCCTCTCTAAGAGGTTTACAGAGTCAGCCTCTTGCCCCCAGCAATCTGGGTCCTCATTTTACCCACCTCGGAAGGATGGAAGTCTAAGTCAACCTTGAGCCTGGTCAGGATCGAACTCCTGGCAGTGAGTTAGCCTGCAATACTGCATTCTAACCACTGCGCCACCACAGCTCTTAAGCATCATCCCTCCTTCAATTTCCTGCTCATTCCTGGCCCTGCTCGTCTTACCTGGGACGGATGCAAGTACGGCTCGGGCGACGCCAAATTTGTCTGCACGGACACGCTCTTCTCCAACAGGATCTGCGGAAAAGCCAACTTCTCAAACGGGTTGCGTTTCCAGTGCTTGTTGTCCTGCTGGGCCAGAGCCTCGTCCTCGCTGAAGGCGCGCACCACCGGACCTGGCATAGGCAGCGGCACGGCCCCATCGCTCTCGTACCCTGAACCGTCCTTCTGGGAGTCCCAGCTGCTGCGCTGCTTCATATGGTAGTGGGCTTGCTGTGCTTCCCAAGCCAGGCGGGCCTGAGCCAGGAAGGGCTCTGCTGAAGCCCTGCAGGACTCACCTTCCATTGACCGGCTGTCCAGACGCCCGCCCGGGGACCGGCTGCACCCGGACAGAGGCCTGTCCTCTGGCATGCCTTCGTCACGCTCGCCGGAGCCGTCGGTGGACGACGTGTTGGGGTCGTACGAAAAAGCGGGCTTCCGGCTCTTTCGTTTGCGGCTGCCCGGGGAGTAACCTGTGGAGGACAACGTGTTCTGCTGGCTGGAGCAGGACATGGAGTCCTCCCCCTGCGACGGCATGACGGCCGGAGGGCTGTGCCGGAAATCTGCGCCTTCCATGCTGCTGTAATCTCCAGATTTGATCTCCAGGCGCTGGTCCCGCATCAGGCAGGGGCTGTGCTGCAGCGAGTAGGAGCCACCGATGGGGTTGGGGGAGTATTTGTGGCGGGGGGCACTCTTCATGGTAGGGCTGGACCCAACCTGCTCCACATACACCAGTTGCCGCACGTACTCCTTGCCGGCCGGGCTGTACTCCAGGCTCATAAAGCGGTCCGAGCCCTTCTGTTTGGTCAAGACCAGCTGCTGGTAGGGGGAGTTGGAGCCCTGTTTGGGTGACTGTAGGAATGGGTGGGGTTTGCGGATGGGGGACTTTTGGGGAGAACCCGCTTTGTAACTCCCGCTGGCCTCGAACTGCATATCCACCGGTGGCTCGTCGTAGATGGGAGCCTGGTACTCCATGGGAGGCTCCTCGTACAAGGGCGGCTCGTAGGCGTAGCGCGGAGAGGAGGGCTGCGATTCGCTGGAGTGCTTACGGTGCTGGCCCTGCATCGGGGAACAGAAGGGGTCCCCCCGGCCCAGCAGCGGGGAGCAGCTGCCCACATGATCGGCCCGTTTCAGGAAGGGCGACTGCTTCCGCTCGGGGAAGAAGACCGAGTTGTCGGAATCGGTGGCAAAGGTTTGGAGGTTGGGGGACGGCTGGCCACCTGAGGGCCTCCGCGACCGGGTGCCCTGCTGATGGTCAAGGGTGTAGCCGTTACCCTGGTGCATCAGGAAGCTGGGCTCGCGGTCCGTCACCTTGATCAGCATCCGTTCCTTCGTCCCAGTGTTCCACCGGAGAGAAGATGCCCTGAGTAGAAGAGAAAGAGAAGAATGGGGCTCAGGAAGAAAGACAAGCGATGTCTTCTCGTCCACGGACATCGTATTTTTATCAGGACTTCTCTACATCTGTAACACAAAAAGAGGCTGGACAGAAGCGCATTCATTGGTAGAACCCTAAATGACCCAGAGTGTCCATGAGGGCTTCCTCCTTTGGGGAACTTTTTGAGAACTCGCCCTGCTATGATCTAGACTAGGGGTCTCCAAACTTTTAAGATTTGTGAAGAGCTTCAACTCCCAGAATTCCTGGCTGCCCACAATTTTTAAAGTTGCCAAGTTTGCAGAGGCCTGAAAGCAGCTGCAAGACGTATCACAACGTACAATACCGGTTGATTAAATTGTGGGTTTTATTTTAATTTATATCCCGCCTTTATTGCTTTTGCGGATATTCAGGGTTCTGAGTAACGCATCCAAAGAAACTAGAACTTCTGAGGCAAGAAGGTTCCTCAAAGAACATGTTTATTGGATACATCATATTGGCACGGCTTAGTGAAAACCAAGTCTCAAAGTTTCCCGCTATTATAGCATAATTAAAGAGTAAATGTTTCCCTCCCCAAGTGTCATAGGTCATATTGTCCAATTAAAGCAGTTGGCTGGCTCCTTGGTCACTCCTTTCCTCCTTCAACTGACACCTGTTGGGATGACCTTGGTTCCCATGAGAAAAGCTCTTTGTTTTGTCTGCGAGACGTTCTACTTACTTCCCCCCCCCTCCCCAGAGTACATGGCAACTATGAAGCAGCAAAAGATGGCTTCAGCCAGGTTCAATTCAGAGTTGACAGTAGGTAGGAGAAAAGCAAGCTAAGCTGGAAGGTGGAATTAAACATGCCATTAGTTTTGCACTCCCACAACGGTTCCAAATGTCAGGTTTCGATGCTATCTCAAAATAAATGAATTTCCAAACTGCCGATCTTTGAGGAAATTCTCTCTTTATTGAGCATAGTGATCTGTCCCTGGCTCTTTCGCGGTCAGCACTGACCTTTGCCCCCCAAGCCCTCCCTTTCTGATCCCCAATTCTCTGCGTCTCATTGGCTATCTTCCAAGCCACTCCCCTCCTCCCATCTCCGAGGAAACAGAATCTTCAAAGGAATTAAGTAGGCAAAAGTTCAAGCTTCTCCTCTCCTTTTCATATGTCAGTGCTGGAACGCTGACACCAAATCCAGCCCGTTGTGAATTCCATTGAATCTTACCTAGGGCAACTTAGCTTGGACCGTTAGTTAACTAGATCCTTATATTAGCAGTGGCAATAATAAACTCTTCTCTGCCTTGAACTCAGCAAATGCTCCTGGTTATTTGCTCCTGACAAATAACTCAAGGTGGCAAACATATCCTACACTAGCCATGGCGAACCTTTTTTGCACCGAGTGCCCAAACCGGACCGTGATGGGGAACCTATGGCACGCATGCCAGAGGTGGCACGCAGAGCTCTCTCTGTGGGCATGCGCGCCATCGACAGCTGCTATTTTGGTTTCCAGCTCGGACATGCACTCCGGCCACCTGAACTTCGTGCACGCCAGAGCCCCGGCAACTCGGAGACCAGCTGGTCGGTGCACATGCGTGCGCCGGCCAACGGGTCTTCGGGTTTCCGGCATGTGCATGCGCACTGACCAGCTGGTTTTTGGGTTGCCAGGGCTCCGGCATGCGCGAAGACCAAAACAGTAGCTGTCGACGCCACCCACGCCCACAGAGAGGGCTTCGCCATCATGGTCCAACACACCTTCTTCCTCCTGTTGATATCTCTTACCATAGTGTTTCTCAACTTTGTGACAACTGTCCCATTGGCATATGCAGCAAAAGAAACTCCTGGAGCATTATTTTGCCAAGAGTATAACTTTACTGATAATTCCACATAGGCACAGAAGCCCCAAAGCCAGTTCTGAAGTTTTCACGCGCGAAGCAGCATAACTCAACTCTCCTTTTCTCCCCTGGGCCACCCGCTATTCATTGTCCACCAATTAATTACATTCAATTAATTTTGGGAAACGGGCTGAGCGCCTTGGAACTTCCCCATCATTTGACCTCAGGCACCAGGATGTCATTGGCCAAGTTGGCTCTTTTGCATTCCCAAGCTTCCCCTACATTCGAAACCTGACCACCCCCATCCCTGTTTCTGTTGAGAGCGGAGTGCGTAGCGAGTCAGCCACAACACTTTAAGAAGTGAGGGCTTTCACTCACAGAGTTCCCCAGCCTTACTGTCATGACCATCCTTCCCCATCCCACTGATGCTTTCAGGGAACTGATCTCCAACACACCTTTGGAAGCACCAGGTTGGAAAAAGTTGGTCTAATACCGTTAGTTTTCGATTTATGACCATCGTCGCAGAAGGCTGAGTCAACCCTGACCTGGTCAGGATCGAACTCCTGGCAGTGGGCAGCATTAGCCTGCAATTGTCAAGTTTCGAGGTCGTCTCAAATAAATTGCATTTCAAACAAAGTCTTTGAAGTAAAAGTCCCATTTATTAAGCACAACATTCTGAATCCGACTCCAATTGCAGCCAACACTGACTTCCAGACCCAAAACCCTCCCTTCCCCGTTTCCCACTCCCCTGCACTCATTGGCCATCTTCCAAGCCATTTTCCCCTAATCTACTCCAGCTCAAAGGAATTTCCCCCCTCCCATCCCATCTCCTAGGGGATATTATCTCCAGGGAAAATAAGTAGGTGAAAAGTCAAACGTCCCTTTCCAGACGCCTCCGCTTCTCCTTCTTATGTCAGCACTAGAGGAAATGCAGCTTGAAGTGCTGACATAAATACTTGCAGTGGGCCCGCGGGGGGTTTCTCTGTGGCTGCCCCAGCTCTCTGGAACCTGTTACCTCCTGAGGTCCTGACCATCCCCACCCTATTGGCCTTCCGAAAAGCTGTGAAGACCTGACTTTTCCGGCAGGCCTGGGGCCGTTGATCTCGTTTTGTGATTTATTTATTTATTTATTTATTTATTTATTTATTTATTTATTTATTTAATTATTTATTTAATTATTTATTTAATTATTTATTTTATTGATCTGGCGAGATCCGGCCATGAATGGTGTGAATGTGTTCTAAGGTTTTTAATGTTTTTTAATCTTTTAAATGTTTTTAGAATGGTTTTTTTTTAAATTTATTGTGAGCTGCCCTGAGTCTCTGGAGACGGGCGGCATATAAATTTAATAAATAAATAAATTTTAATAAATAAATACAGCATTCTAACTATTCTAACCACTGGGCCACCGCAGCTCTTTATAATTGGAAGGATGTATTTTTGTGGGGGTGCATCCTTCTTTGGAAAAAGTTTGGAAAAAGTGCAAAGGAGAGCAAGTTAAGATGATTAAAGACCTGGAGACTAAAACATAGGAAGAATGGCTGCAGGATTTGGGTTTGGCCAGTCTAGAGAAAAGGACTAGTGGGGACATGAGAGCAAGTATTCCAGTATTTGAGGGGCTGCCCCCAAAGAAGAGGGGGTCAAATTATTTTCCAAAGCACCAGAAGGCAGGACAAGAAACAACAGATGGGAACGAATCAAGGAGAGAAGCAACCTGGAATTGAGGAGAAACTTCCACAACTAACCAGTGGAACAGCTTGCCACCAGAAGTTGTGGGTGCTCCATCACTGGAGGCTTTTAAGAAGAGACTGGACAGCCCCTTGTCTGAAATGGGATAGGATCTGGTGCCTTGTGTGATTTAGATTCATCGAAGCGAGCCTGTTTCCTGGAAAATCAATGGAGCTGGATGTTAGAAATGTGTTTTCGGATGCTCCCTTCCCCAGGAGGCCTTCCCAGCAACCTACTTCTGCGATCCTTCAAAATAAGCCTGCAGTAACATTTCTAACCAACCGAGCAGGCTGTGCCTCGCCTAGTGGGATAACCGTAACTAATATAATTACCTACGTGAGAATCCATAGCTCTGCCGGGTAGCTATTGAAAACTGGGATTTTTTGTCTCTAATGGAAGGTGAGTGACAGCATTTCCTCCCTTCGCAACCGTAATCTCTCCCGTTTTAAAGTCTTTTGGGAAAAAACAACAACAACACCCCGAGATCATTTAGCTTCACGTTAGATGACGAAGACTCCACCGTCGTTTCCAAACCGCCCTTCGAGAACCTCTCTGAGCTCTCGCCCTATTTATTTTTACCGTTCTTCCCCAATTTAAGAAGGTACAAAAGAAAAGAAGAAGAAGAAAAAATAAAAGCTCAGCTAAAAGTCGGCTTTTATTGTTCTGCACCGTTAATGGGTTTCCTTACCACTGAACGCTTTCATAAAACCCGAGCAGGTTCGTTCGATAAAGAACAAAAAGCAATGTACGAAGTGGCGAGAGAGAGAGAGGGAGGGAGGGAGGGAGGGAGGGAGGGAGAGAGAGAGAGAGAGAGAGAGGGAGAGAGAGAGAGAGAAAGGAAGGTTCCTGCAAAGGTTAGAGAATGGAAGGGTTTTGGTGGAGGGCTAAATTAAAATGCCTTTTCTTTTCTCTTTTTATTTTTCTGCCTCCTGTTACTTCCGGCTCATTGTTCTTCCTTCTTTTCTCTGCGCTTTGCGTTAACGTTTCTCTTACCCCAAAAAGAGAAAAGCCAGCAGGATGGATAGGAGTTCAACTTTGGGACTACAAAGCCTATATTTGCATCTGAAGTCTCCAAGGTCCTTTTTTGCAGGGGGGGGTCGTGTTCATATTATAAGTGCACAGTTATGGTTTAATAAGATATCCAAAAAGGGAATGGGAATGGAATGGAATGGAATGGAACGGAACGGAACGGAACGGAACGGAACGGAACAGAAGAGAAGAGAACAGAAGAGAACAGAATAGAATAAGGAGTGGAGTGGAGTGGAGTGGAGTGGAGTGGAGTGGAGTGGAAGGGAAGAGAAGAGAAGAGAAGAGAAGAGAAGAGAAGAGAAGAGAAGAGAAGAGAAGAGAATAAGGAGTGGAGTGGAGTGGAGTGGAGTGGAGTGGAGTGGAGTGGAATGGAATGGAATGGAATGGAATAGAATAG
>NW_026844077.1:3608794-3660812 GCF_029531705.1 Pantherophis guttatus | reverse complement strand
GGAGTGGAGTGGAGTGGAGTGGAGTGGAGTGGAGTGGAGTGGAGTGGAGTGGAGTGGAGTGGAGTGGAGTGGAGTAGAGTAGAGTAGAGTAGAAGACCTCTGAGTCAGGGGTGGGTTTCACTTACCTTTCCTACCGGTTTGCTCGCATGTGCAGATAGTATTTGTCTGCACGTCTGTCTCCGGCCATCTGTCAGAAATGGCGTAGGGCCGTGATGGCGAACCTATGGCACGCATGCCCAAAGTGGCACACGAAGCCATGTTGCCCAGCACACGCGGCCTTGTCTGTTTGTCTTCCGGGTTTCTGGCATGCATGCACCCGCAACTATCAGCTGTCCTTTGCGCGCAGGCCAGTGCCGAAAACCGGTGTGTGTGCATGCGTGCCAGCCAGCTGATTGTCGGGTGCGCATGCATACCGGAACCCAGAAGGTCAGCTTTTCCGGAGCACAATCCCTTTGCGCACGCAGCAGTGCTGAAAACCGGCTTGCAAATGTGTGCCAGCCAGGTGACCATCAGGCGTGCATGCCTGCTAGAACCCAGAAGTTCGGCTTTTCCAGAGTGCGGCCCCGACAAGCGTGCGTGTGAGCGCACATTTCCATGCAACCTTTCACCATCACTGGTGTAGGGTCTCCTGCTTGGGCGGTAGTGGGTTGGACTAGATGACCTACAAGGTCCCTTCCAACTCTGTTATATTGTTGTTCTGAGATTTCTCTCCATCTTCCAGATTTTTTTTTTTTAATTTTTATTTATTTCTTTACAACAAAATATTTATTCGCACACAGATCGCGACGGGAGCTTTACAGAATATATTAACTTCAGTCAAGATATACAAATAAAAAAAAAAAATCTACACTAACCTTATCCTTTTTTTATTCTATTATTCAACCAAGTATACCATTGGTCCCAGCACTGAAAATATATGGAGTCCTTTTGATCTCTCAACATTTTTGTTAACCTGTCAGCTTCCGCATATTCGATAATTTTCCCCAGAATCAGGTCTTCAGCCGGTAGGTCTTTCCCCTTCCAATGTTGAGCAAAATATATTCTTGCTGCGGTTGTGATATATGTAGTCAAACACCATATATTCGTGCCTATCTTATCTGGCCTAATATTTAATAGATAGTATTCTGGTTTCAATTGTAATTTACATCCCGTGATTTCTAATATCCACCTCTGTATAAATCTCCAAAATTCGATTGCCTTAGGGCAGGTCCACCATACATGATAATAAGTACCTATCTCCCCACACTTCCAACAATTTGGGGAGAGTCCTGGAAACATTTTGGCTAATCGAGCGGGAGGGAGATGCCATCTATACACCATCTTCCAGATTTTGAGCATCTTCCTTCAGGCATCTCCGAATGGAGCAAGGAAATGAGAGGGGGGAGGGAGGGGGAGGGACCCTCCCCCTTTATCCTGGGTTCTATCAGTGCCATCCCTCTTCCGGGCACAACTAAGTTTTCTCAACTGCTGGGACGCAATTGCATGTAGCCAGAGGCCCTGCCTGCCCATCTGTTCGTTCCCAGGATTAATAAGTTTACCAAACGCATCGGAAAAGCAGGCAGGAAACACCTGTTGTAATTAAAACCTGCCAGCGTGTAAACCCTTAGTCCATCGGCCACAGAAGCCATTAGAAAAGAAATTGCATCTGATTTCCTTGCAGCTGTGGCAGAGAAGCTGGGCTGGGCTCCGGCTTGAAATCAGCTGGTGGCAGAGATTCTGTTTGATCCGTAAACTTCAGGAGAAGAAAAAAAAAATCCCTTTTTAGGATTTGACAGGCCGAATAATAAATAGCAACTTCTCTTCCCAGCAGCATCGCTTCGGAAGACCCTTCCCCTCCGTAACTTTCAGAATAGAATGACAGAGTTGGAAGGGACTTTGGAGGTCTTCTATTTATTTATTTATTTATTTGGTTCGATTTATATGCCGCCCTTCTCCAGAGACTCAGGGTGGCTTACAATGTGTTAAGCAATAGCCTTCATACTTTTGTATATACCTGCTTAGTAGGGCTTTCGGCCCCCACCCTAAGCAGTGTTCTTTTTTTATACAAAGTCAGCTTATTGCCCCCACAATCCGGGTCCTCATTTTACCTACCTCGGAAGGATGGAAGGCTGAGTCAACCTTGAGCCTGGTGAGATTCGAACTCACCGTAATTGCAGGCAGCTGCTGTTACTTAACAGTGCTTTAGTTTGCTGCGCTACCAAGGCTCTGATTAAGATTAAGAGAGTTGGAAGGGACCTTGGAGGTCTTCTAGTCCAACCCCCTGCTCAAGCAGGAGACCCTCTACCCAAAAGTGGCACGCAGACCCTCTCTCCAGGTCTGTTGCTCTTCTGGGTTTGGGAGCGCGGCCAGCTGGACTTCACATGCACAGGAGCACCAGAAACCAGCTGTCCCGTGCACATGCGCATACCAGGAAGATGATTTTCCGGTTTTCTGGCATGCACATGCACATCGGCCACTGAGTCCTTCGGGAGTAGGGCGGTATATAAATCAAAGAAAGATAAAGATAGTCTTCTGGTTTCTGGTGTGCGCATGTGCACCGCCCAGCTGCTCTTCACATGCACAGGCGTGCCAGAAACCAAAAGATCATCCTCCTGGCGTGCGCATGCACACTGGGTGGCTGCTCTTCCGGTTTCCGGCATGCGCACGCTCATGCGCGCATGGTCCCGTTTCAGCACTCGGTGCCGAAAAGGTTCGCCAACACTGCCCGATACCATTTCAGACAAGGGCTTGTGTCCAATCTCTTCTTGAAAACCTCCAGTGATGGGAGCACCCACGACTTCTGGATGCAAGCCGTTGATTAAAAGAATTACAGAATACTATTTGGAAGGGACCTTGGAGGTCTTCTAGTCCAACCCCCTGCTGAAGCGGGAGATCCCCATATAACATTTCTGACAGAGGGCAGTCCAGGCCCTTCTTGAAAGCCTCCAGTGATGAAGCTCCCACAACTTCCGAAGGCAACTTCTGTTCCACTGGTTGTGTTCTGTCCCCGCTCACACACGCACACAAACAGACAGCCGGGGGTTAAATAAACTGGCAGACAACCAATTCTTCCGATAAGAAGCTTGGCAGCAACCCAGTAGCTGCTTGCCAAGAACTTTTACTCAATAAACAAAATACCCCCAGTCAAGAATTGTCCAGTTCGTAAAATAAATCCAAGGCCGATAATGTTGTTTCCAAAGATGCAATGTGACTCGATAGTAGTTAGTTTTGTCCGTCACAGAGTCTGAATGGCCACCACGCTCCCTTTTATACCCTGTGGGTTGTGGTCCAGTGACTCAGCCTAATCTCGGGCACGGCTTTTCTTCTGTTGCGTGCGCTTATCTCTGCGACGCTGGCGTGGATCCAGCCAAGACTCATTACCCTCATCACTGTCCACCTGTGGCTGCGTGGACGTGCTTGGCCCTGACCCTATCTCTTGCCCTTCGGCGGACACCGAAGGCATTGCCAGAGAGGAGGGTCCTGGAGAGGGAGGCCTTGCCAACTCCTCTCCTTCACTCTCGGAGTCCTCTCCTGCCGATGACACAGGCTCAGGTAACGGAGCCACAACAGGTTGATTGTTCTCCCTGTCAGAAAATTCCTCCTTATTTTCAGGTTGAGTCTCTCCTTGTTCAGTTTCCATCCGTTATTCCTTGTCTGGCCTTCGGGGGCTTTGGAGAATAGCTTGACCCCCTTCCTCCTCTCTGTGGCAGCCCCTCAAATATTGGAAGATGCTATCCTGTCTCCCCTGGTCCTTCTCTTCACTAGACTTAGCCATGCCCAGTTCCTGCAACAGTTCATCATTCGTTTTAGCCTCCAGTCCCCTAATCCTCCTGGTTGCTCTTCTCTGCACTCTTCCCAAAATCTTTTTTTTACACTGTGATGACCAAAACTGGATGCAGCATTCTAGGAAGACACACAGAAATGATCAGAGATTCTCTATAATTTCAGCGTAACCAGCTGGGCAGAGAGCCCCCCAGGTGCGATCTGAAGTTTATTCTCTTTTTGCATCTTGCACAGTCAGTGGTTGCGCCCTGCACAAACTGTCTTTCCAGGCCCTTTAGCCAAGAAAACAATTCCATGGAGCGGCTGATGGACAGAAGCCAAGTAGCTGTAAATTATCATTTGCCTGTGGTGGTGGTTGCCTTTTGTTGTTGGGTTTTTTTTCAGAGTCTGCTCAATGATTTGGGAAAAAAAAAACAGAATTCTGCACTTTTCCCGTCTCAAGCTGGGCTCCGGCCCTCTCTTCACATCTGAGTTGCACCTAATTGTGACACTCGCTGCATGTGGAACAGAAAAAGGAGGCGATTTTCCAGCCTTGTAAACAATTTTTAGAGACGGTGCGCGGTCCCAGATAGGAGTGACGCCGCGGCTGCTCAGCTCGGTGAGGGTTTCGAGGCAGCCTCTCCACCCCAATGCATCAAGCTGTCATCCCAGCCTTGCAGGGTGGACGTATTCGTGCCATTTGTACTGCTGGGTTCCTCTGCCAAAGAACACGGATTTGGATTTAGTGCCGATGACTAAGGGTCTTTTTGTACAAACGGAACCCAAACACGACTCGGTTTTAATTTTCTGTGTCTGCCTTTTCTGGAGAACACGGATGTATAAATTGTATGGAAGAGTGGGTGGTGTTGCTTTTTTTTAACATGTCCACAAGGGAAAACTCAGAGTTTTAATAGAATAATGAAGTTGGAAGGGACCTTGGAGGTCTTCTAGTCCAACCCCCTGCTCAAGCAGGAGACATTATACCAGTGATGGCTAACCTTTTTTTTCCTCAGGTGCCAAAAGTGTGCGCATGTGCACGATAGCGCGCGTGTGCCCACACCCCATAATGCAATGCCCCCCCCCCATGCATGACCTGTCCCTCTGCGCATGTGCACGCAATCCCCCCCCGGACTCCCCCACCCCCTGCACAGGCATGTATGACCCCCCCATACCCCACTGCACATGCGTGCATGACCCACCCAGCCCTGCACCCCGTTTTGGGCCTAGCAGGCCTCCCTGAATCCTCCGGAGGCCGGAAACGGCCCATTTCCAGACTTCCGGTAGGCCTGGATTTCACCCTCCATAAGCTCTGGAGACAACGGAGGCTTTCTTGGAGCCTCCAGGAGGGCGAAAATGGCCTCCGGAGGCCGGAAACGGCCCGTTTCCGGATTTCTGGTACTTCCGGGAGGCCCATTTCTCACTCTCCCAGAGCCTCTGTACTTACCTGGCATCCAAAAGGGGCTGCATGGAGACTCCTGGGAGGGGAGGAGCGGCATGGGCATGCACTTTCGTCTCCCGCACGCGCGGCAGAGACCCAAAAGTCAGCTGGCCGGTGGGAGGCTCGCGCATATGCACGCTTGAGCTGATCTAGGGCGACGGCTCGCGTGCCCGCAGAAGTGGTTCTGTGTGCCACCTGTGGTATGTGTGCCATAGGTTTGTCATGACAGCCTTATACCATTTGAGACAAGTGGCTGTCGAGTCTTCTCCTTATTTCCAGGTTGAATCTCTCCTCGGTCAGTTTCCATCCATTATTCCTTGTCTGGCCTTCAGGTGCTTTGGACAATAGCTTGACCCCCTTCCTCCTCTCTGTGGCAGCCCATCAAATATTGGAAGATGCTATCCTGTCTCCCCTGGTCCTTCTCTTGACTAGACCAGCCATGCCCAGTTCCTGCAACCGTTCATCGTATGTTTTAGCCTCCAGTCCCCTCATCATCCTGGTTGCTCTTCTCTGCACTTTTTCCAGAGTCTCAACATCTTTTTTATAGTGTGATGACCAAAACTGGATGCAGGATTCTAAGTGTGGTCTTACTAAGGCTCTGTAGAGTGGTATTAGTACCTCACTTGATCTTGATTGCATCCCTCTGTTCATGCAATTTAGGATTGCATTGGCTTCTTTTGTCTGCCGCAGCACACGGCTGGCTCATATTTAAGTGATAATCCACTAGGACTCCAAGATCCCTCTCACAGTTACTACTATTGAGCCAGGTACCACCTATGCTGCCTTCAGGTGCTTTGGAAAGCAGCTTGACCCCCTTCCTCCTCTCTGTGGCAGCCCCTCAAATATTGGAAGGATGCTCTCCTGTCTCCCCTGGTCCTTCTCTTCACTAGACTTAGCCAGGCCCAGTTCCTGCAACTGTTCATATCGTATGTTTTAGCCTCCAGTCCCCTAATCCTCCTGGTTGCTCTTCTCTGCATTCTTCCCAAAATAAAAGCAAAGTGCCACCTGATTCTTAGCTGGATGGGAGACAGTTAGGACAGTGTTAAATAAAAAGTGACTTGGCAATCAGTACGTATTTATAATGGTTGCAGCCTCCTGGGATCACCATCTGTGATCTTGACAACCAGCTTCCAATGAGCAAGAAGTCCAGGGAAAGCAGCATTCGCTTAATGACCACTGGGTTCACTTTACAACATTGGTGATGCGCTTAATGAGCCCAGTTTTTTTTTAAAAAAAAGATTGTAAAAACAGACGCACCTCGCTTAACATGCGCCTCACTTAAATGACGGAAGTTGCTGTCCCAATTGCGGTCGCAAATTCTTCCTCGCTTAGCAACGGAATTTCGAGTCTCCATTTCGGTCACAAGTTCAGAACTATCTGTAGTTGCCAAGAAAAGGATGCACTGTTTCCAGAGTTGAAGTTTGCTTTAAAAGAGGCCGTGCCTTACATTTACATTTCCTGCACTTCCAACTTAATTATAGTCAGTGTGATTTCTCCCCAGACTGATCTGTAATTAATTCGCCCCTTCTGTCTCATTAAACAGGAAGTTTGGGAGGTCTGTGCAAACTACGCCCCAACGTTTCCTGAGGCTGGAAGCTTAAATTATGCATTTCGAGCTTAGCCCGAAGGTGCTTTTTCAAAAGGCGACTGGCCTTCCTTCGTTCTTTCTCTCCTTCTCTTCCCTCCTTCTAACCTTCTCTTCTGCTCCTCTTTCCCCTCCCTTTTCTTCCTCTCCTTTTCCCTTTCTTCATTTCCTCCCCTTCTCTTCCTCTTTCTCCCCCTACTTCCTTTGTACTTCCTCTCCTTCTCTTTCCTACTTCCCTTTCTCTTCCCTCACTCCTCTCTTCTTTCTTCCTTCTAACCTTTTCCTCTGCTCCTTTTTTCCCTCCCTTTTCTTCCTCTCCTTTTCCCTTTCTTCTTTCTCCTCCCCTTCTCTTCCTTCCTCTTTCTCCTCCTACTTCCTTCATTCTTCCTCTCCTTCTCTTTCCAACTTCCTGTTCTCTTCCCCCACTCCTCTTTTCTTCCCCCTTCTAACCTTCTCCTCTACTCCTCTTTCCCCTCCCTCTTCTTCCTTTCCTTTTCCCTTTCTTGTTTCTCCTTTCCTCTTCTGTCCTCTCTTCTCCTTTCCCCTCTCTCCTGTTGTTTCCCTTTTCAGTTCAATCTAAAGTGGTAATCGAGCAGCCCCGATTTCCTAATTATCTTTATTCTCATTTCAATTTCTTATTCAATTATTATTTATTTTTATTTCATCATTTGCATACATTTTTATAATATCTCACTTTTTTCCCTTTTACCCCTCCCCCCCTTTCTCCTTTTATTTGACATCATCTGGGTATCTATTTTTCTAATTCTTTTCTCCCATCTATTCTCCATCTATTTTATCTCTGTGTCCTTATTCGTGCTTTTTTTCTAACCAATCATAAAATTTATCCCATGTCTTGAAATACACCGACTCCCCTTTATCTTTTATTCTCAATGTTTCTCCCGTTGGAAGGAGAAATTATAAAGAAAATTTTGGAATGTGCAGAAATGAATAGACCGTGTTCTTAATTTAACAACTGCAGTGATTCACTGAACACCTTTTGCAAGAAAAATCATAGAATGGGACAAAAGTCACTTTAACCAAATTCTCAGCAACATCAAATCTGGGCTCATTTGCGGTCATAAATCGAGGGCTACCTATATTTCAAGAGTGATCTTATGACCTACAGATAGTCCTTGATTTACGAGAACAATTGGGACTAGGATTTCCGAGTGAGTCATGTTAGATTGTACAACCTTTTTTTTGGGACATGGTTGTTAACCAAACCACTGCCACTGTTAAATGAAGCATGCAGTCGTTAAGCGAATCCAGTTTGCGCCATTGTCGGCAGCTTGTTGGAAGCCACCTGGAAAGGTTGCAAGTAGCCATCCGATGACCCTTGCCTCCAGAAGTGGTAGGTGCCCCATCACTGGAGATTGGACAGACGCTTGTCTGGAACAGTGCAAGCCAGGGTCTCCTGCTTGGCCCAAAGGTGCTTTTTCAAGGGGCAACTGGACTTCATGTTTTTTCTTTGAAGAGGTTTCACTTCCCATCCAAGAAGCTTCTTCCGCTCTGGAGAATCTCATTATTGTCAGCACTTCAACCTGCATTTATTCTAATGCTGACATAAGAAGGAGAAGAGGGGGCAGCTGGCAAGAGGATGCTTGACATTTCACCTACTTATTTTCCTTGAAGATAATATCCCCTAGGAGATGAGAGGGAGGGGGACATTCCTGGGAGCTTAGGTAGTAGATATGGGGAGAGTGATTAGAAGAAGGCCAATGAGATGCAGAGATTTGGGGAACGGAAAGGGAGGGTTTGGGAAGTCAGGAAGTCAGTGTTGGCTATGCCACGATCGGGGGCAGATTGTCGTGCTTAATAAAATGAAAGATTTCTTCGAAGACTATCTGTTTGGAACTGCAATTAATTTTATTTGAGACGATATCGAAACCTGACAATTATCTTACAGAGCGGAAGAAGCTTCTTGGAGGAGAAGTGAAACGTCTTCAGAGGAAAACCGGAAAGTCCAGTTGCCTCTTGAAATAACACCTGTTGTGGCCTGGGGGCTGCCGGTCCCTCTGGCAGCTGAACCAGATGAGGAGGAGGAGGAGGAGGCGTGGGAATCAGGATCAGCATCAAGGCAACCTGAGAGCTCCCAAGGGGGAAGAGGAAATAGAGCTGGCAGAGAGAGAGAGAGACAAAGAGCTGTCCGTCAGCCCTCAGATGGAGAGTCAACAGCCCCCAGGTCTGGAAGTGGCTGATGAGGAAGAGGAGGAAGAGCTGGATCCAGTGCCTGACGCATGGATGCGCAAAAGGCAGAGGAGAGGACAGCAGTGGAAATCTATGGGCCGGTCCTCGGGACAGAAGAGGCACCACTGCTAGCGAAGCCCCACTTTAGCTCTGGGGATAAAAGGCAGGGGGCAGAGACAAATAGATGTGGCAGACAACTATTCATCTCCCTGCCGGACAGATTTGTTAGCCTGCGGTGAGAGAGAAATTTTTTGCTGGTGGCTGCCGACGCTCCTACTAAAAGAATCATTGATTTAAATACAGAAGGTTTGTCCTGTTTGGGGAGCTGGATCAGGACAGCACCTCTGGGACAACCATGATCTGGATGACGGAGAATCTCCAGAGACGTCTCCTGCTTGAGCAGGGAGTTGGGACTAGATGACCTCCAAGGTCCCTTCCAACCTATGATTCTGCGTTCAATGCTTACCTGCCCCTCCTCAGCTGCTACAATCTCCATGCTGTAAGACGAGCAAAGGACCATCTCCGGGATTTTGAAGGTCACTGACGCCAAAGCTTATATATATCAACAGGGTGACATTTTGCCATTGTGTTTTCTATCCCGGTTCCAATCATCCCTTAACATTTATTTAACGCGCTTCTCCTTTGCGGCTCAGAGCACCGGGCTGATGGGTTTCGCCGTTTCCCCGAAGGACAAAACGCTTACGTTTCTCGTGCTTCAAGCCCTTTAAACCCCCCCCCCCCCCCCAGTGAGTCACCAAAAGCAATGAACCCTGGCCAGAAAATGACGCATATGCGTGGGGACTGAGGTTTTACTAACCACTAGGGCATGCCGTCTTTCGAATTTTGGAGACGGCGTTCTGAAAAGAAAGATTTTTTTTTTTAATTTGATTTATATGCCGCCCTTCTCCGGAGACTCAGGGCGGCTTACAATGCGTTAAGCAATAGCCTTCATACTTTTGTATATTTATACAAAGTCAGTTTATTGCCCCCACAAACTGGGTCCTCATTTCACCTACCTTAGAAAGGATGGAAGGCTGAGTCAACCTTGAGCCTGGTGAGATTCGAACTTGCAGTAATTGCAAGCAGCAGATGTTAATAACAGTGCTTTAGTCCACTGTACTACAGGCTCTTTATACTTATACAAAAAATATACTTTTGTATATTTATACAAAGTCAGCTTATTGCCCCCACCAACTGGGTCCTCATTTTATCTACCTTAGAAAGGATGGAAGGCTGAGTCAACCTTGAGCCTGGGGAGATTTGAACTTGCAGTAATTGCAAGCAGCAGTTGTTAATAACAGTGCTTTAGTCCACTGTACTACAGGCTCTTTATACAAAATATACTTTTGTATATTTATACAAAGTCAGCTTATTGCCCCCACCAACTGGGTCCTCATTTTACCTACCTTAGAAAGGATGGAAGGCTGAGTCAACCTTGAGCCTGGTGAGATTTGAACTTACAGTAATTGCAGACAGCTGGTGTTAATCACAAAGCTTTTTTAGTCTGCTGAGCCACCAGGCTCAGCAGACTAAGCCACCAGGGATCAACGGACCATCTGTTGACTACACCAGGGATCAACGGACTTGGTAATTTGTGGACTTCAACTCCCAAAATTCTGGGAGTTGAAGTCACCAAGTCTTAAAGTCTGAAAGTTTTCGTAAGTTCAGAGACCCCTGCTCTAGAGAGGGGAAGAAAACCCATTTCTGGGTCCTGTCTCCTTCGTGTCAGCTGAGCCCCCATCCCAGCCCCAGCCCCGAGAAAGCAAGAATGGGGGGAAAAAGAAATGAGGGCAGAAACTGCCTCTCCCCCAGCCAGCTCTCCTTTTAACGAGAGACAATAATGAGAAAAGAGAACAAATATTGACGCTCGGTGGCTGGCTGGCTCCAGAGCAAACAGCTGGGTACAATTCCGAACGACAAGATTATGGAGAGCCGGCAGCCTGGCAGCCTTCTGTTTGAGAGGTCGATTTTATCACCCCGAAATGAGGTTGCAATAATCAAAGGCTTGCCTGGGATACTTTCTTCCCCCCCTTTGCCTGCCGAAGGGAAGCCGCCAGCCCAGCCTTTTTTTAAAGAGGCAAACATCTGGCCCATCGGAGGCTTCTTTGGTTGAGCTCCTAGCCCTACGACCAAGATTAACATTAGTCTAACAACAACCAAGAAGCAAACAAGCAAGTTAACGGCAATCAAGGAGCCATCAAAACCACTCCCACCAACAATGATGGGGCCACCCACTTATATACAATAAGATAACCCTTATTGTCAGGTTTTTTTTTAAGGTGAGTGCACTGGCCCACATTAACAATGAAATTCTGTTACTGGGTCTCAAAAGAAAGTATATTATCTACCTGTACACATAAATAAGCTCACGCAAGCTCACATGCGTGGGCGCAATGCAAACCGGTAGTAAAGGTAAGTAGAACCAACCCCTGATGTGACTGCAAGTAGTTGTGGGTGTGCGGCCATTGTAACGTCAAAGATGGGTTTTTTAGTAGCTTTTGGGGTGGGGGTTTATCATACCTCCGGATGGTTATTAAATGAATGTTTGTAAATCAAGGATTATCTGTAGCGTACAGACATTCTGCCATAAACCTCTTTCCATTTCTACCATTAAACTCCCCTGGTGTTGCAACCCTACTACAAGGCGAAAACCAGCACCCATTTTCACCCGTTCAGGTTCAAAACCCTTTGAGCAGTCCTTCTCAAACACGACAACTTTAAGATCTGTGGACTACAATTCCCAGAATTCCTCAGCCAGTTAGGACTTGTAGGTCATACCTCTTCCTGTCTGGGGAATTCTGGGAGTTGAAGTCCTCAGCTCTTCAAACAAGGGAATTCTAGGAGTTAAAAATCTGCATATTTTACAGCATGCTGCCTGGGGAATTCCAGGAGCTGAAGTCTATGCATTTGAACGCATACTGGCTGGGGAATTCTGGGAGTTGAAGTCCTCACTTCTTCAAGCATGCTGGCTGGGGAATTCTAAAAGTTGAAATCTACACACTTTAAAGCCTGCTGCCTGGGGAATTCTGGGAATTGAAGTCCATGCGTTTTAAGCATGATGCCTGGGGAATTCTGGGAGTATCAGTCCACCCATCTTAAAGCACGCTAGGTGGGGAATTCTAAAAGTTGAAATCTATACACTTTAAGGCTACTGCCTGGGGAATTCTGGGAGTTGAAGTCCACTCATCTTCAAGCTGCCAAAGTTGAGGAAGACTCCTCTTGAGGGAGGCTGCTCACCGGTAGTGAAACCGTTGTCCATCGGAGCCGTAGTCTCGGTAGAGCTCGTATTCCTTTTCAAAAACTCCAGGCGGCGAAGAGCTGTGGATGAGAGTCGAGAAAAACCAAGGATTAAAGGAAGAACGAAGGGCCGTCTGAGGATTTCACGCATGCAACATGAAAATGCTTAGTTGTTGCAACAAATCCATCAGGACAAGATGCAGCAGTCCATTGACGATTCCAAGACAAAGGCCCCTTTTTAGGAGACTCCACATTTTGGACACGGAGGACCGCTGGATTGAAAGAACGGTCAAAGAGGCCATCTATGTCCAAATTAAACAACCCTTTCTCTGTTTAAGATTTTAAGAAGATGTTGGATAACCATTTGTCTGAAGTGGTGTAGGGTTTCCTGCCTAGGCAGGAGGTTGGACTAGAAGACCTCCAAGGTCCCTTCCAACTCTGTTATTCGGTTACTATTTGTCTGGATGCAACATCATCTATCTCCACTCAACAACACAGTCCTTTCAACTGTTCCAAAAAGGCCACACCCATTTGCACCACTCAGGTGACCCCGAGGACACAGGTAAACCTCCAAGTGGCCTCAATGACTCTCTAAAAGGATGCAAAGGACCAGCTGTCTGCAACCAGCAACCTGGAACTAAGGAGAAACTTTCTAACAGTGAGGACAATTAACCAGTGGAACAGCTTGCCACCAGAAGTTGGGGGTGCTCCATTAGTGGAGGTTTTTAAGAAGAGGCTGGACAGTCACTTGTCTGGAATGGTATCGGATTTCCTGCTTGAGCATGGGGCTGGACTAGAAGACCTCCAAGGTCCCTTCCAGCTCTATTCCGATTCCGATTCCTGCATTTAAGGAGCACAACTCTCAGTGAAGTTCCCACGACCAGGTTCTAAAACAGACCTTCGGTTGGAAATTGTGTTTCTTGACATTCTTACTGCAATCTTCTCTTGGCTGTCAGCCTTTGTCTCCCTACCAATTTCCCTCCCCCCCAATTTTTTTTTTCTCAGCTGCCAAGAATACCTATGAATACACAAAACGCTTTTTCCTTGTCGTGTGTTTGATGAAGTGGATCGAACGCCATAAAAGCTGATGCAACTGTTTTTTTTTTTTAAGTGAACTCTTCAAGAGGCAACAAGGGTAATTTTATCTCCTGTAGACTTTTAAATGTAAAACTAGGTGAAATGAGGGCTCGTTGGGAGAATCTGACAGGCGGAGAAATCCAACAGAAAGCCCCCCCTCCCCAACCTTCAAACCCCACTCCTGTGGTTCCAGAGGGCAACCAAAGATGCCGTCAAAAGCCCTTTACTGCCCCAATGAAACCCCAGCTCTTGCCTCTTCTAGACCTCTTCCTTTTAGCACTCATGATGTAACATTATCAGTGCTAGAAGGATAACCCAACTAGGTTACAGTATCAGTGGGAGGAGGAGGAGGAGGAATTCTTTAGTGCTCTCTGAGCTTGGTCGTTTTCTTGCAGATGTTTCATTACCCCACTAAGTAATTTCATCAGTGATGTCCCCCTTCCTTCCTTCCTTCGTTCCTTCCTTCCTTCCATCCATCTTTTTGGTGCTCTCTGAACGTGATTGTTTTCTTGCAGACATTTACCAACTAGGTAACATCATCAGTGCTAGAAGGAAGTGGGGTTTGCAGAGAGGAGGAGGAGGAGGAGGAGGAGGAGGAGGAGGAAGGAGGAGGAGGGAGGAGGAGGAGGAGGAGGAGGAGGAGGAATTCCTTAGTGGTCTCTGAGATTGTTTTCTTGCAGACATTTCATGACCCAACTACGGAACATCATCAGTGCTATAAGGAAGTGGGGTTTGCGAGGAGGAGGAGGAGGAGGAGGAGGAGGAATTCCTTAGTGGTCTCTGAGATTGTTTTCTTACAGACATTTCATGACCCAATTTGGTAACATCATCAGTGCTATAAGGAAGTGGGGTTTGCGAGGAGGAGGAGGAGGAGGAACAGGAGGAGGAGGAGGAGGAAGGGGAGGATTGTGGGCTCCTTGGGGTTCTCTGAGTTTAGTTGTTTTTTGTTTTTGTTTTTAATTTGATTTATATGCCGCCCTTCTCCGGAGACCCAGGGCAGCTTACAATGCGCTAAGCAATAGCCTTCATCCTTTTGTATATTTATACAAAGTCAGCTTATTGCCCCCACAAACTGGGTCCTCAATTTACCTACCTTAGAAAGGATGGAAGGCTGAGTCAACCTTGAGCCTGGTGAGATTTGAACTTACTTTAATTGCAGACAGCTGGTGTTAAATTACAGTGCTTCTGTCTGTTGAGCTCTTCAGGCTCCTCGTTTTCTTGGCAGACATTTCATTACCCAACTAAGTAACATCATCACTGCCACACACGTTCAAAACTTGGAGATGGCTGGACAGAGTTAAACTGGGCTTATCTGTGGCAATGACCCTGGTTCCCAAGGCCTGCTTGGTGCATCAATGGTGGTAAAGAAACGAGTGGTTTAAGGAATCCGTTAAACCAGCTGCTAAATAATTTGATTTAGTCTTTCCTCAACTGCTCAGTCAGGCACAGATTGGTTAATGGACCGGGATTCCATGTTCCTGCAGCTGAAGTTGACGGAGATGATGGAGGTATAATTTATTTGGTCCTCCAGGACAGGTGTCTGTCTGCAACCTTGGCAACTTGACGACTTGTGGACTTCAATTCCCAGAATTCCTCAGCCAGCGCACGTGCGCTGGCTGAGGAATTCTGGGAGTTGAAGTCCACAAATCGTCAAGTTGCCAAGGTTGGAGACCCCTGCTCCAGGAAATCGCAATGGAGCAGAAGGGCAGGTGAGCAGGTATTGCCCACCTGGTCAGGGTAAAAGAAGAGAATTAGACAACCATTTGTCTGAAGTGGTGTAGGATTTCCTGCCTAAGCAGGGGGTTGGACTAGAAGACCTCCAAGGTCCCTTCCAACTCTATTATTCTATTCTATTCTATTCTATTCTATTCTATTCTATTCTATTCTATTCTATTCTATTCTATTCTTTATTCTATTCCATTCCATTCCATTCTATTCCATACCATCCCAGTGGGATGATAACAACAGGTAGTCCTCGACTTACAACACTTCATTTAGTGACCATTCAAAGCTGCAACGGCACTGAAAAATATGACTTCTGAGCGTTTTTCACACTTACGACCATTGCAAGCATCCCCATGGTCACATGATCGGAATTCAAAAGCTTGGCAACTGACTTGTATTTATGACGGTTGCAGAGTCCTGGGGTCACGTGATTCCCTTTTACGACCTTCTAACGAAGGTCAATGAGGAAGCCAGATTCGCTTAGCGACCATGTGATTCATTTAACACCGGCAGTGATCCACTTAACAACTGTGGTGTTTGACAGGGTGACACCTGGGAAAAAGGTTGCGGGAATCCAGATGTTGAGTGAAAAGATGGGTTTTCTTAAACCCAGGTATGGCACGAATGGTTGTAAAATGAGGCAAAATTCACTTAACAACCATCTTGCTTAGCAAAGGACATTTTGGGGCTCAATTCTGGTCGTACATCCAGGGTGAGCGGTCGGTTTTACTGGGATAGTGCCTGAGTGGGTTAAATCTACGGTGGGAAAAGCAGCTATTGTGTGAACATGCTTTCGCTTGTAAAAAAAAAAAGCATGCAAAAATGTGCAAATTTCATTCCGTCCACGTAATGCCCTTCGCCGAGAGCATCACACGAAGAACAGAGCCGTGGTGGGATTTTGAAAAATCAGGAGGAAACGAGAAAGCCTCACCAGCGGAGGCGTTGGCGCTAATGAAGGAAGCAGGAATAAAGAGGGGAAAGAAAGGGGATTTGTGGCGGATGGAATGCAGTGCACAAGCCAGGATAAAGTTGCGATAGAAATTAGCTCCGACAACAAGCTTAAATTAACGAGGCCCCTGGGCCTAACGCTCGCGACTTGCAGGGGGGGCATTGTGTTCGAATCCCGTTCCAGTGGGTTCTTTGTTGTAGCCTCCAGAGCTCTTGCTAATAATCAGAATCAGAGTCGAGCTGGAAGGGACCTTGGAGGTCTTCTAGTCCAGCCCCTTGCTCAAGCAGGAGCTCCTGGCTCCCACGGCGTTCCGCGCACAGCAACACTTGTGTTGCCTTTCGCACCCCGCCATTCGTGAGCTACAACAGGGAGGTGTCCAACTACGGCCATCTTTAAGACCAGTTGTTCTGCCCCAGCTATGGACCCCAAAGAACGCAGCACACGCAAAGTCCGTTCAAACCTTAGTTTATTAAAAAGACCAGTTTTTTACAACAATGGCTGTTAATTAACTGCATTAACAGCTGCCAAGAATTCAAAGAATAATAACCGAAATCTTACTGTGGTTGGCAGAATGCCCAGAAGCAATTTGCAGGAAGCTGATAAGATAAGCAAGACAAGACATGAAGGAATGTGAACGAAGTTGTTCCCTGCAAATTGCTTCAGTCGGCGTTCCTCCTTAAATAGGCTAAGGGAGTGGCCAATTAGCCCCAAGGCTTACTCTCGAGGAGACCTCCTCCTGAGGAGCCACTCCTGCCTTTTGGCAGCTCTGCGCGCCCGTGCATCGAGAAGAGGCTCCTCCTCTTCTTCCTCTTCACTTATGGGAGCTTCTGGAGGTTCTGAAGGCCCCGGCTGAATCCCCACCTCTGGCATCACATCTTCTCCAGCCTCCTCACTGTCCGACTCGAGTGCCAGCTGCACAAGCTTCTGGCGCAGCACCACACCAGCCTCCTCGCTGTCGGAATCAGCTACTAGCTGCACAGGCCGCTGACGGGCCACAACACCAGTGGAATTCAACTCCCAGAATTCCCCAGCCAGCCATTAGGGGACAAGAGGACAAGGGGATGGCGATGAAGGACACCCAAGATCGTGTGAAGCATTAAGTACCCATTTGTAAAGCCTTAGTAAGGCCACACCTGGAATCCTGCATCCAGTTTTGGTCGCCAGGTTACAAAAAAAGATGTTGAGACTTTGGGAAAAATTGCAAAGAAGAGCAAACTAAGATGATTGAAGGCCTGGAGACGAAAACATAGGAAGAACGGTTGCAGGATTTGAGTTTGGCTAGGAAGAAAAGAAGGACGGGAGGGGGAGGGGGGGAACGATAGCAGTATTCCAATATTTGAGGGGCTGCCCCAGAGGAGAGCTATTCTACAAAGCACCAGAAGGCAGGACAAAAAAACCATGGATGGAAACTAATCAAGGAGACTTAAAGGTGCTTTATTCCAACTTTCTTATTTTTCTGTGAAGACCTTTCGCTTCTCATCCAAGAAGCTTCTTCAGCTCTGACTGGAGGGTGGGGGAATGGAAGGATTTATACTTGAATTCTTGCAAATGTCCAGCTGTCTGCAAGGAATTCCTCACCGGATGGTCATAATAATGTGGAAAGGTTGACCAAATAAAGATTTGAGGAAGGTCTTCAAAAGATAAAAACCAAGAAAGTCCACTTGTCTCTTGAAATAAAGCACCTTTGGGACAACTATAACCTGGATGACCGAGAATCTCCATAGACAATTCATCAAAGAGAGAAACAACCTGGAATTAAGGAGAAACTTCCTAACAGTGAGGACAATTAACCAGTGGAACAACTTGCCACCAGAAGTTGTAGGTGCTTCATCCCTGGAAGTTTTTAAGAAGAGGCTGGTCAGCCACTTGTCTGAAATGGTACAGAGTTTCCTGCCGAGCAGGGGGTTGGACTAGAAGACCTCCAAGGTCCCTTCCAATTCTGTCATGCTGTTATTCTGAATCAGTGCAGTTGTTAAATTAGTAACCTTGTCGTTAAGTGAATCTGGCTTCCCCATTGATGTTGCTTATCAGATGGTCGCAAAAGCTGATCGCATGACCCCGGGACACTGCCACCGTCATAAATACGAGCCAGTTGCCAAGCGTCCAAATTTAGATCATGTGACCATGGGGATGCTGCAATGGCCATAAGTGTGAAAAACGGTCCTAAGACACTTCTTTTCAGTGTTGTCGTATTTTTGAATGAACTGTTGTAAGTCAAGGACCACTCCCAAGGTCCCTTCCAGCTGTATTCTGACTCGGAAGGAATATCTTCACACCCCAAGGACCCTAGAAAGCGATCTTCCATCTTCTTAGCTGGGCCTTCACTCCCAGCTGGGCTACATCTTCAGAACATCCTTCTTCCTTCTGATGCTTCAAGGATGGCTTGCATCCCAGGAGGAAAGGGGAAAGCTCGCTTATCTCTCTTCCCCGATATCCTGTCTTTATTTTGTCTTCAACATCTGGGCGCACATCCATCACAGCACGCCTGCGCTGCTATTGAACTGCCTGGGAAGAGCAGGTGGTCCTTGGGGCCTCGACAAGCCAAAATTGGATTATTTATTTATTTATTAGTTCGATTTATATATGCCGCCCTTTCTCCGGAGACTCAGGGCAGTTTACAATGCATTAAGCAATAGCCTTCATACTTGTGTATATACCTGCTTAGTAGGTTCTTTTTTTTATACAAAGTCAGTTTATTGCCCCCACAAACCGGGTTCTCATTTTACCTACCTCGGAAGGATGGAAGGCTGAGTCAACCTTGAGCCTGGTGAGAATTGAACTCGCAGTAATTGCAGGCAGCTGGCAGCTAAGTGCTACTTTAACAGCAGTAGTTTAGTCCACTGCACCACCAAGGCTCTTAATCAAGGATTAAGCTCAAGGAATCCTTTTGCCCACCCTGGAGACTTCCAGCAGCATCAAAGTTGGGTCAAGGGCTCCAGCGGGGGGGGGAGGGGGGGTCCCCAGCGACTGAATTGGCCAATCCACTGAAATCCCTTTCTCCCCACCCCAGGCCAATTCCCGCCAAGGCAAAGTCACCCCAAATCTTCATCAAACCTCTGCCCAGATGTGACACACACATCCAAGGAGTTAGTTTGCCCCCCCCCCCAAAAAAGCAGGAGAAAAGGTCAGCCCAGTTCTACCCTCTAAATTCTCCAGAGGGGCAATTTTAACAGGTAGTTTGTTAAAAAAAAATGCTGAGATTTGAGCAGAAGGAAGAAAGATGGCTAGGAAGGAGGGAGGGAGGGAGGGAGAGAGAGAATGCAAAGGGGGGAAGGGATGCAAATGAGGAGGAGGGAAATGCAAATGACGGATGGACAGAAGGAAGGAAGGAGGATGGGAGGGAGGGAGGGAGGGGAAGAGAATGGAAAAGGAAGGAGGGAGGGAGGAAGAATGAAAGAAGGATGGATGGATGGATGGATGGATGGATGGATGGAGCAAGGAAGCAAGCAAAGGAGAGGGAGGGAGGGAGGATAGAATGAAGGAAGGAAGGAAGGAAGGAAGGAAGGAAGGAAGGAAGGAAGGAAGGAAGGAAGGGGGAGGGAGGGAGGATAGAATGAAAGAAGGAGGGAGGGAGGGAGGGAGGAAGCAAGGAAGCAAGAAAAGGGAAGGGAGGGAGGCAGGGAAGGGAGGAAGGAAGGAAGGAAGGGGGAGGGACGGAGGGAGGGAGGATAGAATGAAGGAATGAATGAATGAAGGAAGGAAGGAAGGAAGGAAGGAAGGAAGGAAGGAAGGAAAGGGGAGGGAGGGAGGATAGAATGAATGAAGGAAGGAAGGAAGGAAGGCAGGCAGGAAGGAAGGAAGGAAGGAAGGAAGGAAGGAAGGAAGGAAGGAAGGAAGGAGGAAGGAAAGGGGAGGGAGGGAAGGAGGATAGAAGGAAGGAAGGATGGAGGGAGGGAGGGAGGAGGAGGGAGGGAGAGAAGCAAGGAAGTAAAGGGAAGGGAGGGAGGGAGGGAGGGAGGATAGAATCAAGGAAGGGAAGGAAGGAAGGAAGGAAGGAAGGAAGGAAGGAAGGAAGGAAGGGAGGGAGGGAGGGAGGGAGGGAGGGATATCTGCATATCTGCCCACTCACTTCCATGCACATCCAGACAACCTCTTTATGGCCCACTATTAACATTTGGCAATTCCAAAGTGATTCAAATATTAATAACCACTTTCCATCAATTTATTGCATCCAAAGCCTTCCAAGCACTTCCGATACGTAATCCTGTCACGCAGATTAAGGCGACCGAGTGGGGCAAGAGCCGAGACGCCGGGGGGGGGGGGGGGGGGGGGGAGGGGAGGGGGTGGGGGGGGACGGAGAGGGGGAGGTCCTCCTCTGCTTTCAGAATATCCCATAAAATTTAAAATAAATAAATATATATATATATATATATATAAAAATCCCAGAGCCCGGGGTGTGTTCCATCCCATTAGAGCGTAATTGCAGCCGGAGACTCACCTGGGGCACCCGCCTTTCGATTCAACACATCCATTAAAATTTTCTGCCAGGTGGTTTATTACTTTTAATGGAATTAAGTGCGCTTTTAAGCGGCTCTTATGTTTTTCCAGCGCGCCTGGAAATTTGTCTCTCTGAAAAACAAGACTGGAAACGCTTCTTGTGGGCCCCGGGGGAAGTGGTCCACATCCAAGTTTCGCGCCCCCCCCCCCCCCCCCCCGCCCCCCAGACAAGCTAACATATTCCTGCCCCAGAGAATCATCTACCGTTTGACACAATTCACGGGTTCGAATCCTCCGGAGAGCATATCTGATCTCAGGCATGCTAAATTCTGGTTGGGGGATGGTGGGGGAAACGATCTCAGATCCTGGCCTAAAATACAGGGGAGTCCTCGAGTTACGACCATTGTAGACACTGCCTTTGACCGTTGTAACGGTCGTAAAACAGATCGCTTACGGGACCAGCCTGATTTTACAAGGGTGTTTTTTTGTTGGGTTTTTTTGCAGCAGTCATTCAGTGAAGATGATGGTCGTTAAGTGTGAATGCAAAGAAACCACTGGTAGCTTATGGTTTGCGGTCGTGCCCCCCCAAAAACAGAAGCGAAACTGTCGTAAAAACGTGTTTCAGGACGATGCCAATGGCCATAAAGGCAACCCATGTTCATGTGACTCACAGGGAAGGACCGTCAGAACTTCGGATCCTGGTCATAAATCCCTTTTCCAGGTAGGTCGTAAGTTGGAACACTCGCTAAGCAATCCGTCGTAAGTCAAGGACTGCATGTACAGGTAGTCCGTGACTTACGACCACAACGGAGCCCAAAATTTCTGTTCTTAAGTGAGGCATTTGTTATGCGAGTTTTGCCCCGTTTTACGACCTTTCTTGCCACCGTCGTTAAATGATTCACCACCGTTGTTAAGTTAGTAACCGGGCTGTGAAGTGAATCTGGGCTTCCCTGTCGACTTTGCTAGTCAGAAGGCCGCAAAAGGGGATTGCGTGACCCCGGGATGCTGCAACCGTCATAAATATGAGTCAGCTGCCAAGCATCCGAATTTTGAACACGTGACCATGATGATGCTGCAATGGTCATTAGTGTGAAAACCGGTCATAAGTCATGTTTTTCAGGGCTGTTGTCACTTTGAATGGTCACTAAATGAACTGTTGTATGTTGAGGACTACCTGTACTTGCCCAGACAGGACCAGGTTTCATTCCTTGCAATGAGAAATGCAAGAAGACCATCAGAAATTATCCACGGTCACCACATATGCAGGAAGTTCTTGACTTAGCAACAGTTGGTTTAGTGACCATTCAAAGAACAATGGCACTGAAAAAAGGAACTTACGCCTGTTGTTCACACTTATGACCGTTGCAGCATTCCCGTGGTGACGTGTGCAAAACTTAGATGCTTGGTAACTGATTCACATTTATGACGGTTGCAGTGTCCTCGGGATCACATGATCCCCTTTCGCGACCTTAGGACAAGCAAAGTCAAGGGGGAATTCGGATTCATTTAACAACCATGTTACTCGCTTGACAACTGAGTGATCCGCTTAACGGCTGTGGCAGGAAAATGGGGCAAAACTCAACCGAACGACTGTCTAGCTTAGCAATGGAAATTTGGGGCTCAATTGGGGTCGTAAGTCGAGGACTAGCTGTCTTACGAAGAAATAAAGGCAACCCAAATTCCCTTCTGCTAGAAAGGATGCAGCAATCAGACTTTTTAAGTTAATTCTGCACTGGAAGTCCTCGACTTACACCAGTTCACTTAGTGACCATTCAAAGTTACGACAACATTTTAAAAAGTAACCTAGGATCGTTTTTCAGACTTACGACCATTGCAGCATCGTCATGGTCACCTGATCAAAATTCAGACGTTTGGCAAACTGACTCACACTTATGACCGTTGCCGTGTTCCCAGAGTCATGCGATCCCCTTTTGCGGCCTTCGGATAAGCAAAGCCAATGGGGAAAACCAGATTCATTGAACAGCTGTGTTTCTCGCTTAACGACTCTGGCAAGAAAATGGGGCAAACCTCCCCTATCTCGCTTAGCAACGGAAATTGGTGGCTCAATTGTAGTCATAAATCGAGGACTACCTGTATTTCGAAGACATAAACGCATCCCCAATTCCCTTCTGCTAAAAGTTCAGACGCTTGGCAACTGGCTCGTATTTATGACGGGTCCCAGGATCCCCTTTTGCGACCTTCTGGCAAGCGAAGCCAAGGGGGAAGCCAGATTCGCATAATGACTGTGTGACTCACTTAATGACTGCAGTGATTCACTTAACAACGGTAGCAAGAAAAGTCATAAAATGGGACCAAGCTGTGGTCGTAAGTCCGGGACTGGCTGTATTACGAACAAAATATACACAGCCCCAATTCTCTTCTGCTAAAAAGGATACAGCAAACCTGAGAAGCAAATTCACCTTGCAACCTTAGGTTAATTCTGTAATTTTTAAAAAATAAAAAAAACGAACCATTTTGGGGGGGGGGGATGTCCCTGCGAAGCTCCCAGCGATCCCCAGCTGCCCTTGTCACCTCACGGTTAGATTATTGCAATGCGCTCTACATGGGGCCACCCTTGAAGAGTGTTCGGAGACTACAGTTGGTCCAGAATGCAGCCGCGCGAGCTGTCGTGGGTGCATCTAGGTACACCCACATTACACCAATTCTCCGCGAGCTGCACTGGCTCCCTATCGGTCTCCGGTCACAATTCAAGGTGTTGGTTATTACCTTTAAAGCCCTACATGGCTCAGGGCCAGGTTATCTTCGAGACCGCCTTCTGACGCATAGCTCCCAGCGACCGGTAAGATCCCACAGAGTTGGTCTCCTCCGGGTCCCGTCAGCTAAACAATGCCGGCTGGTGGGCCCGCGGGGGAGGGCCTTCTCTGTGGCGGCCCCAGCTCTCTGGAACCAGTTATCTCCTGAGGTCCGGACCATCCCCACCCTACTGGCCTTCCGAAAAGCTATGAAGACTTGGCTCTTCTGGCAGGCCTGGGGCCGTTGATCTCGCTCTTGCGATCCGGCGAGATCCGGCCATGAATGGCGTGAATGGGTTTTAATGTTTTTAATTTTTAAATGTTTTTTATAATGATTTTAAATGCATTGTGAGCTGCCCTGAGTCTTCGGAGAGGGGCGGCATACAAATAGAAAGAAAGAAAGAAAGAAAGAAAGAAAGAAAGAAAGAAAGAAAGAAAGGAAGGAAGGAAGGAAGGAAGGAAGGAAGGAAGGAAGGAAGGAAGGAATAGGAAGCCCCCACCCCACCCCATCTGCAACCCTGCCCATGGCTTCTCAGCCGACAATTTAAAAGAGTTAGCAAAGCACCAAGAAGGCTGAAAGGGGAAAAACGCAGAACTGTGACAGAGGAACGCACAAGAACATCCAGAGCTGTCAGGACTGTTCGTTCTGCCAGGAAGGAGCTGTCGGCACGTGGCAGAAGAGGGGGAGAGGGGAGCACTGATGCTCCGTGGTCCTCTTGACCTTGTACGGTCCGGTAATTGTCTGCATTTTATACCGCTAAGCAGGGTCTCTTCCGCCTCGGCGGTATCAAGATGCAATTTTCAGCATCGGTGGAGGCTGGCACGCCTGACCTTACAGTAGCGGCCCAAATTGTGGAAACTTTGGGGTGGGGGGGGGAAGTGTATTTTCTAAAACTAGCTAATAACACCACTTTTTTGGGGGGGGGAGTAGTACCATAAAATTACATATCAATGGAAAGAGAATTTAATCAAGAATGTAATGCAATAACTTTTATGGAGGATTTGCTATTAGAATAGCAGTTGGAACATATGGTATAATTGGTTAGACGTAAAACTGCTATATAAGGAATATGTAATGTATGTCTATTACAATGAGAAAATACTGTTATCTATTTATAACTATTAGTGTGATTTTAAAAAGTAGATAATTAGATTATATAATACATGGACTGGTATAATTAGAAATTAGGTTAATCGTGTTAATGTAAGTGATATCGATACCGAAACGCTGTAATGAGTGAAAATGTTGTTTTTAAAGTTGAAATATGTTTAATAAAAATTTATTTACAGAGAAGAAGAATCGCAGTTACAGTATAAAGGAGAAAAGTGAAACACGTAGAAAAAATTAGAGATGCAAAAATGATCACCATGTCAGTTAATAGTTGGGTAACCTTTAGTGTTTCTCAACCTTGGAAGCTTGAAGATGGGTGGACTTCAACTCCCAGAATCCCCCAGCCAGCATGCTGGCTGGGGGATTCTGGGAGTTGAAGTCCACCCATCTTCAAGCTTCCAAGGTTGAGAAACACTGCTTTAGCATGAATTCTGGCCTTACAACGTCTTCCCATGGAGTGAACCAAGTCTTTTAGTTCTGCAGCTGTTATCATGGGAAACCAAGATGGAATGATGGCTTCTATGAACTGGGTTTTTATTGCTGGGTTGCTTCTGAGTAACAAGTTTCTTTAGTTGGCTCCCTAGATTTTCAACTGGGTGAAGGTCTGGGCTTACACTTTCTTTCTTTCTTTCTTTTTCTTTTTGTTTGTTTGTTTGTTTGTTTGTTTATTATTTATTTATTTATTTATTTATTGGTTCGATTTATATGCCTCCTTTTCCGGAGACTCGGGGCGGCTTACGATGCGTTAAGCAATAGCCTTCATACTTTTGTATATACCTGCTTAGTAGGGCTTTCGCCCCCCCCCCCCCAAGCGGTGTTCTTTTTTATACAAAGTGAAGCTTATTGCCCCCACAATCCGGGTCCTCATTTTTACCCACCTTGGAAGCATGGAAGGCTGAGTCAACCTTGAGCCTGGTGAGATTTGAACTCGCAGTAATTGCAGGCAGCTGGTGCTACTTAACAGCACTTTAGTCTGCTGCGCCACCAAGGCTCTTTCTACCTTGTGGTTCATTCGTGTGTATCCTACTACATTTATCCCAACCACACCCACCTTTCCTAGCATTTGCACAAAGACATCTGCAATTGTGCCAAACAGAACAGAATAAAAGAGTTGGTAGGGATCTTAAAGGTCATCTAGTCCAACCCCCCGCCTGAGCAGGAAACCCTAGCCCATTTTTGACAGATGGCAGTCCAGTCTCTTCTTAAAAGCCACCAGTGATGAAGCTCCCACAACTTCCAAAGGCAACTTCTCTTCCATGGGTTGATTGTTCTCACTGTCAGAAAATTCCTCCTTATTTCCAGATTGAATCTCTCCTTGGTCAGTTTCCATCCATGATTCCTTGTCTGGCCTTCGGGTGCTTTGGAGAATAGCTTGACCCCCCTCCCTCTCTTCAAATATTGGAAGGATGCTATCCATGTCTCCCCTGGTCCTTCTCTTCACTAGACCAGCCATGCCCGGTTCCTGCAACCGTTCATCGTATGATTTAGCCTCCAGTCCCCTCATCATTCTGGTTGCTCTTCTCTGCACTTTTTCTAGAGTCTCAACATCTTTTTTATAGTGTGGTGACCAAAATTGAATGCAGTGTTCTAGGTGTGATCGTACTAAGGCTTTGTAGAGTGGTATTAGTACCTCCCTTGACCTTGATTGTATCTCTCTGTTAATGCAATTTAGGATTGCACTGGGTTTTTTGGCTGGCCGCCGCACACTGCTAGCTTGTATTTAACTGCTTGTCCACTAAGACTCCAAGATCCCTCTCACAATTCCTGCTATTAAGCCTGGTTCCTCCCACCTCCAAGGTTTTAAGAAAAAATGTCCCCCCCCCCCAATAACGAAGAAACGAAAGGCAGAGCCCCGGGAAACAACTACAAGCTACGAGGTCACCTTATCCCCCACCTCCTGCTCCCCAGCCTCTATTTACTCTCTCCATCTTCATTATTTTTATACTAAGGTTGGAGTCGAAGTAGAATTACGCCGACTTTTGCCTGCCCTTGCTCGATGTCCCTGCTATTAAACTGGCTGTCACTTCGAAGATGCTGATTGCGGCGGAGATCCCAACCAGCTCCAGGCGCAAGACTGCAGAGTAACCATCCTTGTGACAACTCAACTCAACCCACAGCTCAGCTTTGGAGTTGCCTCAATTTGCAAATGTAAGGCAGTCCAAGGCTGAAAAAATAAGAGAATAACAGAGTTGGAAGGGACCTTGGAGGTCTTCTAGTCCAACCCCCGGCCCAAGCAGGAAACCCCAGACCAGTGTTTCTCAACCTTGGTAGCTTGAAGATGGGTGGACTTCAACTCCCAGAATCCCCCAGCCAGCAGCGCTGGCTGGGGGATTCTGGGAGTTGAAGTCCACCCATCTTCAAGCTTCCAAGGTTGAGAAACACTGCCCTAGACAATTTTGGACAAATGGATGTTCCAATCTCTTCTTAAGAACTTCCAGTGTTGTGAGCACTCACAACTTCTGGAGGCAAGGCACTACACTAGGGGTTTCTAAAATTGGCAATTTAAGACTTGTGGATGGCTGGGGAATTCTGGGAGTTGGAAGTCTACATGTCTTAAAGTTGCCAGATTTGGAGACCTCTGCCCTGTACCATTCCACGACAAATGGTTCTCAAATCTCTTCTGGGAAACATCCTGTGATGGAGCAGCTACAACTTCTGGAGGGAAGCGTTCCATTCATTGTTCTCACAGTTAGGAAATTTCTCCTTAGTTCTAGGTTGCTTCTCTCCTTGGTTAGTTTCCATCCGTTGCTTCTTGTCCTGCCTTCTGGGGCTTTGGAGAATAGCTGGACTCACTCTTCTCCATGACGTTCCCTCAAATATTGGAGGACCGCTAGTCTAGAGAAAAGAAGGACTAGGGGTGACATGACAGCAGTCTTCCAGTATTTGAGGGGCTGCCACAAAGAAGTGGGGCTCAAACTGTTTTCCAAAGAACCAGAAGGCAAGACAAGAAGAAATGGATGGAAACTAATCAAGGAGAGAAGCAACCCGGAACTAAGAGAAACTTCCTAACAGTGAGGACAATTAACCAGTGAATGTCTCGCCTCCAGAAGTTGTGGATGCTCCATCACTGGAGTTTTTAAGAAAAAATATATTTTAGCCTCCAGCCCCCTAATCGTATTTGTTGCTGTTTTCTGCACTCTTTCCAGAGTTTCCACATTTTTTTTTACAATAGGATGACCAAAACTGGATGCAGTATTCCAAGTGTGGTCCTACTAAGGCTTTATAAAAAGGTACTAATACTTCACTCACCATCTCCAGGTCAATGGCCCAAAGGCCTCCAGCCAGTTTTCATGCCTAAGACAAGGCTAGAACTCACCATCTCCTGGTGATTAGCCCAATGTCACCCACCAGCTTTCGTGCCTAAGACAGGACTAGAACTCACCATCTCAAGGTCAATGGCCCAATGTCACCCACCAGCTTCCGTGCCTAGGAGAGGACTAGAACTCACCATCTCCTGGGGATTGGCCCAATGTCACCCACCAGCTTTCATGCCTAGGAGGACTAGAAGTCACCATCTCCTGGTGATTGGCCCAATGTCACCCAGCAGCTTTCGTGCCTAAGACAGGACTAGAACTCACCATCTCCTGGTGATTGGCCCAATGTCACCCACCAGCTTTCATGCCTAGGAGAGGACTAGAACTCACCATCTCCTGGTGATTGGCCCAATGTCACCCACCAGCTTTCATGCCTAGGAGAGGACTAGAACTCACCATCTCCTGGGGATTGGCCCAAAGTCAGCCAGCCGGCTTTCGTGCCTAAGACAGGACTAGAACTCACCATCTCCTGGGGATTGGCCCAATGTCACCCACCAGCTTTCATGCCTAGGAGAGGACTAGAACTCACCATTTCCTGGTGATTGACCCAATGTCACCCACCAGCTTTCGTGCCTAGGAGGACTAGAAGTCACCATCTCCTGGTAATTGGCCCAATGTCACCCACCAGCTTTCGTGCCTAAGACAGGACTAGAACTCACCATCTCCAGGTCAATGGCCCAATATCACCCACCAGCTTCCGTGCCTAGGAAAGGACTAGAACTCACCATCTCTTGGGGATTGGCCCAATGTCACCCACCAGCTTTCGTGCCCAAGACAGGACTAGAATTCACCATCTCCAGGTCAACAGCCCAATGTCACCCACCAGCTTTCGTGCCTAAGACAGGACTAGAACTCACATCTCCTAGTTTCCAGCCCGGTGCCTTCACCACTAGATCAAACTGGTCATCACTTATGAAGTTCTAGATGGCGCTGTGTCGATTATTAGTGAAACCACTTGTCTCCTGTTCATTCTGCCCAACACACCGGAGCCAACAGGGTTGGCACGGACCATGGGTCTCTCGTCTAAAGCGATGTCACCTAATGGCACTTAGGGAATATGCCTTTTGTGTCCGAGCAGCCCCTATAGGACAGGAAATCATCCCCCTTTCTTCTCTCACGAGACCCAGAAGATTCCTTGACATTCTGAAAAGCTTTAAAAATTAGGCTATTCCCTCTGGCATTGGGTCAAAGGATTATGCCAGCTCGGCTGCATGGCTACGTCTGTAGACAAAGGCAAATACCTTTTTGACCCCGGCTGCATTGTAGTAATGCTATCATGCCTATTTATTTATTTTTTTAAAAAGAGGATTTTTATTGTTAAATCCTAATTTACTGTTAACTGCCCAGAATTGTAGAATTAAAGAGGGAAGGCCATGCAAACTGTTTATAAATGAACAAGAAATAAATATTTTAATTTGGTTCTTTGGTTGGCAACCAAGGCTGTGTATTCTCTTCTGGTCTATTCAATTTATTTGCTGAATATTTTATTGAGGGAGGTTGGTTTCCAAGGAAGATGAGCGTGAATCAGAATCAGAATAGAGATGGACGGGACCTTGGAGGTCTTCTAGTCCAGCCCCCAGCTCAAGCAGCAGACCCTATACCTACACAATTTCAGACAAGTGACTGTCCAATCTCTTCTTGAAAGCCTCCAGTGATGAAGCACCTACAACTTCTGGTGGCAAGATGTTCCACTGATTAATTGTCCTCATTGTTAGGAAGTTTCTCCTTAGTTCCAAGTTGCTTCTCTCCTTGATTAGTTTCCATCCATTGTTTCTTGTCCTGCCTTCTGGTTCTTTGGAAAATAAGTTGACCTTCTCTTCTTTATGGCAGCCACTCAAATACTGGAAGACTGCTATCATGTCCCCCAGGTCCTTCTTTTCCCCTAGTCTCCAAACCCTGCAATTCTGTGGTTTGAGAACTGAAGGAAGGACCATCAATATTATGCATTATGCATTATGCTAATGAAGTTACTCTGACAGTTGACAATGACAATCCTTGGCCAACAGAAGGATACAATCAAGCTCAAGGGAGGCACTAATACCACACCATAAAGCCTTAGTAAGACCACACCTAGAGCATTGCATCCAGTTTTGGTCACCACACTATAAAAAAGATGTTGAGACTCTAGAAAAAGTGCAGAGAAGAACAACCAGGATGATTAGGGGACTGGAGACTAAAACATATGAGGAACGGTTGCAGGAACTGGGCATGGCTAGTTTGATGAAAAGAAGGACTAGGATTGACATGAGAGCAGTGTTCCAACATTTGAAGGGCTCCTACAAAGATAGGGGGTCAACCTATTCTCCAAAGCACCTGAAGGCAAGACAAGAAGCAATGGATGAAAACTAACCAAGGAGAGAAGCAACCTAGAACTAAGGAGAAATTTCCTGACAGTGAGAACAATTAACCAGCGGAACAGCTTGCCACCAGAAGTTGTGGGTGAGCCATGCTTGAGCAGATTGGTCGGACTAGATGACCTCCAAGGTCCCTTCCAATTCTGTTATTCTCTTATTCTGTTTTCATATACCAGAACGGTTGCAGGATCTGAGTATGTCTAGTCTAAAGGGAACATGATAGCAGTCTTCCAATATTTGAGTAGCTGCCCCAAAGAAGAGGGAGTCAACCTATTCTCCAAAGCACCTGAAGGCAAGACAAGAAGCAATGGATGAAAACTAACCAAGGAGAGAAGCAACCTAGAACTAAGGAGAAATTTCCTGACAGTGAGAGCAATTAACCAGTTGGAACAACTTGCCTCCAGAAGGAAGGAAGGAAGGAAGGAAGGAAGGAAGGAAGGAAGGAAGGAAGGAAGGAAGGAAGGAAGGAAGGAAGGAAGGAAGGAAGGAAGGAAGGAAGGAAGGAAGAAAGAAAGAAAGAAAGAGGGAGGGAGGGAGGGAGGGAGGAAGTAGGAGGGAGGGAGGGAGGAAGGAAGGAAGAAAGAAGGAGGGAGGGAGGAGGGAGGGGGGAGGGAGGAAGAAAGGAAGGAAGAAAGAGGGAGGGAGGGAGGGAGAAAGGAGGGAAGGAAAGAAGGAAGAAAGAAAGAAAGAGGGAGGGAGGGTGGGTAGAAGGAAGGAAGGAAGGAAGGAGGAAGGAAGGAAGGAAGGAAGGAAGGAAGAAGAAAGAGAAGAAAGAAAAAGAAAGAAAGAAAAAGAAAAGAAAGAAAGAAAGAAAGAAAGAAAGAAAAAGAAAGAAAGAAGGGAGGGAGGGAGGGAGAAAGAAAGAAAGAAAGAGGGAGGGAGGGAGGAAGGAAGAAAAAGAAAGAAAGAAAGAAAGAAAGAAAGAAAGAAAGAAAGAAAAGAAAGAAAGAAAGAAAGAAGAAAGAAAGAGAAGAAAGAGAAAGAAAGAAAGAAAGGATTTTTAGTTGGAAAATCCTACGACCCCTCCATCTCTGGCCGCAGCCTTTTCGGGGTACTCACTGTGCCCCAGTTACCCCCCCCCCACTTCTGCTCCCAGCCTTGTAGGAATAAATTGCCTTATAATTACACGGAGAAGTGAAAAGTCTTCCCGAGGATAATCAGCTAAATTTAGAGAGCTTTTCGGAGACGGGCGCATGGAACCAGCGGGCCTTGCTCGGCCGCGGCCAGCTGGTAATTTCCCACCAGTTTAATTTGTGGCAAACGAATGCAGCCCCCTGCAAGACACTGGCCTTAGTCCTGAACCTGGGCGAGGGGCCATTGGAGAAGATCCCCCCCCAGACCCGCTGTTTTTGCTCAACGTGCAGAGTTCAGCCCACCGTCCAAATGTTCCACTCAAACATCTTCTTACACGATGGCGGTAAGGGAAGGAAATTGTTCAGGTCAAAAATGCACAAACCAAGGAATGACTCAGAAATGAATATAATAGGTGTTTTTCTTTCTCCAGCCCTGGATAAACCCAGCTGAAGGATATATTCAGGTTAGAAAAGAAGCAGAAATACTGTACCTTTCTTAAAATACAACCGCCCGTAACCGCGGTGCCAACACGTCTCCGAAAATAATTTCCACTTCCACTTGCAACAGAAATTACAGACGGCATAAACCGCCCTGCTCCTTCTCCTAACCTGGCCTGGGAGTCCTTAACTTACAACTGTTGTGTTTTTTTTAAAAATACTTTTATTAAACAGGTTTTTTTTAAAAAAACAACAACAAAAAGAGATATTAACACTTTCTTCTTTTCAACAGTTTCGCGTCGGTAATTCATACTTATACATTTTTTCTCTCTTATCTTAGTATATTTTTTATACATATATTTCTAATATATCATATATATATATATGTATATATATATATATATATATATATATATATATATATATATATATATATATATATATATATATAATATATATATATATACATATATATATATATGTCTTCTTAAGTTTTCGCGGGTGTGCATATGCAAAAAATTAAAATCTCGGGTGTTTTCCCGCGTCATTATAAATAAGTTGGTTAAAATATTTAAAATCCTGGTTAAAATCCCAGCTTAAAATCTTCTAAAAATCCTTACAGAGCACTCTGCAAGGTCCTTTAAAACCTCAGCTAAAATCCTACCAGTGACTTTAAAACGTTGAAACGTTGCTTTAAGAAAAACTTTTAAAGTCACTGGTAGGATTTTAGCTGAGGTTTTAAAGGACCTTGCAGAGTGCTCTGTAAGGATTTTTAGAAGATTTTAAGCTGGGATTTTAACCAGGATTTTAAATATTTTAACCAACTTATTTATAATGACGCGGGAAAACACCCGAGATTTTAATTTCTTGCATACATATATATATATATAATTATAATTTATTATATTATTCTAATTGTTTTATTTACATTTGACATAAATATGTACCCAATTTCCTTTCCACTATTTTCACTTCTTCCCATTTGTTACTCCCTATATTTCTCCTCCTAATTCAACCGTTATTTAGTCTTCCCTTGTCCTTTTTTTCCCTTTTCCTCCAACCATTTATACCCGTGATGGCAAACCTATGACACGCGTGCCACAGGTGGCACGTGAAGCCATATTGGTGGGCACGTGAGCATTGCCCTAGTTCAGCTCCAGCACGCATGCGTGTGTCAGCCAGCTGATTTTTGGGCCTTCCGGGCCCACTGGAAGTTGGGAAAAAGGGCGTTTCCGGCCTCCGGGGGGGGGGGAGTTTTCACCCTCCTCAGGCTCCTAGAAAGGCTCTGGAGCCTGGGGAGGGCAAAAAAAACCGCCCTACTGGGCCCACGGTGCCATCGCGTGTCAAAAGCAGGGGGAGCCGGGGGGGGGGGTCGTGCACGCATGTGTGGGGGATGGGGCGCATTGAATTATGGCTGTGGGCATGCACACGCGTAACACACACACACACACACCGTGCTCCCCCTGCTTTTGGCACACGACGGCAAAATAGTTAGCCGTCACTGATTTATACCATCTCCTCCAGACTACGTAATATTCTGTTTCCTCTTTTTCTTGTATCTCCTTCGTAAGCTTATCCATTTCCGCACACTCCATGATTTTTCTCAACTTACAACTGTTCGCGTTTAGTGACCTTTCGAAGTTACAACGGCCCGGGGAAAAAAAGCGTTTCACACTGACGACCGTTGCAGGAATCCCTACAGTCACACGACCGAAATTCAGATGCTTGGCAACTAGCATGGACTTATGACGGTTGCAGTGTCCTCCCGGGGGTCATGTGATTCCCGTTTTGCGACCTTCTGACAAGCCAAGTCAAGGGGAAAGCCAGATTCACTTAACAACCGTGTTACTAATTTAACACGGTTTAAAGGGGAAAGCCGTGATGTCAGCCTTGGAAGCCATATTAGGCCAGAAGCTTCAACGCTTCCCACACATGAGGAGGTGGCAGCATTGAAGCCTCTGGCCTAATATGGCTTCCAAGGCTGACAGGCGTCCCCCCCCCGCCCCCCCGCAGAAAGAACCACATCCTGAAAGATACTTTCCCACACATGAAGAGATGGCACCGTTCACTTAACGGTGGCATAAATATTCATAAAATGGGACAAAGCTCACTTAATTTCTCACTTAACAACTGTCTGCAAGAAAATGGGGCAAAGCTCCCTTCACTGTCTCACTTAGCAGCGGAAATTTGAGGGTCATTTGTGGTCGTAAGTCCAGGTGGCTTGCTGCATAATACAACGAAATGAACGCAGCCCAAATTCCCTTCTGCTAAAAATTCAGACGCTTGTACAACTGACTCGTATATATGGAGAGTCCCGGGGGGGGGAGTGTCACGCAATCCCCTTTTGCGACCTTCTGGTGAGCAAAGTCAATGAGGAAGCCAGATAACGACCGGGTGACTAACTTAAGAACTGTGCTGATTCACTTAAGAACGGTGGCGAGAAAAGTCGTAAAATCAGGCAGAATCGGTCTCGTTTAGAAATATAAATACTGGGGCCAATTCAAGGGTGGGTTCTAAAATTTTTACTACCGGTTCTATGGGTGTGGCTTATTTTGTGGGCGTGGCTTGATGGTCATGTGACAATTCTTTAGGATTTAGCAGAGGTACTGGTCTTCCAGGCTTTTAACTGCTTGCAGAGCTGTACTGGTCTACCCATTTATTTTTTGCAGGCACTGATCTACTCATGTATTTTTGCAGGCACTGGTCTACTCATTTGTTTTCTTTTAACACTGATCAGCTGTAGGGCGGCCCTTTGAAGCCCCGCGGCAAGAGTTTAAACAGTTTTTTTCCCTCTAGCCATCAGCTGGGACTCAGGAGGCAGCAATAGATTGGGGGTGGGACCAAATAAAAGATAAGAATAATGCGGGGGGGTGGGGTGGGGGCGGGGGGGCAGAACATCATATCTGTTGTGGCTCCGTCCTCCGAGCCTATCTTATCGGAGGAAGAAGGCTTTCGAACATGAAGGAGAGGAGACGGCCAGGCCTCCCTCTCCAGGACCCTCCTCTCTGGCAATGCCTCAGGTGTCTCTCGAAGGAGAAGAGATTGGCCAGGAGCCAGGTATTTCCGAGCCGTCGGATAGTGACGAAGAAAACATTGTGGTTGGACCCACGCCAGCGTCGGAGAGACAAGCAGGCGCAGCAGAAAAGGAGGCATGCCAGAGATTAAGCTGAGTCACTGGACCACACCCCACAGGCTATAAAAGGGAGTGTGGTGGCCATTCGGACTCTGTGATGGACAAAGCTAATCTCTGGCGAGGCACTTTGCACCTTCGGACACAACACCTATTTTGCTGTGGATTTAATTACAAACTGGACTATTCAAACTGTGTGTATTTTTGTCTGTGTTATCGGAGTAAAAGTTCTTGGCAGGCAGCCACGGAGTTGCTACCAAGTTCCTTATCACTGACGTTGAGTGTTTGAAGAGTTTATTTAATCCTCGGCTGGCTGGTTGGGTGTGTGCGTGGTACGGGGACAGAACAATATCGTCACCGCTACCGGCTCGGGAGAACTGGGCCAAACCGGGAGGAACCCACCACTGGACCAATTGCAGTCGTAAGTCAAGGACTACTTGTGTTCTGTGGCCATCCTCCTGAGTCCCCCAACTGGCCAGGCACACTTTTTGAGGGACCCCCTCCCCTTTGCTACCAAGTTCTCACCCCGTAGCGCTGGGTGTAAGAAAAGACTCCCGCAGAAAACCACCTGTTGCTCCTTTCCCCCCTCCTCCCTCCGTGGTTAATTACTCCTGGCACGGATCTGATAATTGCTATTATTAATTATATTAATGAGCCACTGCTCAGAGCCCCCCAAGGGATGGTGCGACAAAGATAGCACGTTCTAATCTTCGGAGAGAGGAAAAAGCTTTCCTTCTTTCAAAAAAAAAAAAAAAAAAAGAGGGATAAGGGAGATTTAGGTGAAATGAAAAAGGGGGATTATTACATACTTAGGGCGTTAGGCGTTTTGGTTAATTTTTACTGGACCTTTTTGCCGATTAAGTAAGGAGAGCGGAAGATTCGGAGAAAACCAGGGTGAGGCCTCAAACGAAGATTTATTGGATTTTATTTTAAGAGTGAGAAATTGTTCCTGGTGAATCTACATGGCTGGGGATGAAGTTGTGTTTTGCTTCCTCCTCAAAAAAACATCCTTTTTTCCTCTTTTTTGGGGGGGGGGGGCAAGGTAGGTTTTCTTTTCTGAACTTTTTAAGATTTTTAATGTCTTTCTGTATTTCATTTTGCATTTCTGGTCCTCGACGTACGACCACAACTGAGCCACAAATTTCCACTGCTAAGCATGAGGAGTTGTTAAGTGAGTTTTGGTCCCATTTTAAGACGTTTTCCTGTTGTTAGGCGAATCGCTACCGTTGTTATGTTAGTGACGCGGTTGCTAAGTGAATCTCAGCTCACAGCCGTTTGTTTAGGGACTGTTCAAAGTTACAACGTCACTGAAAAAAAGGGGACTTATGACCATTTTTCACACTTATGACTGTTGCAGCGTCCCAACAGTCACGTGATCAAAATTCAAAAGCTTGACAACTGACTCATACTTATGACCCTTTCAATGTCCCGGGGGGTCACATGATCCCCTTCTGAGATCTTCTGACAAGCGAAGTCCATGAGGAAGCTGGATTCACTTAACAACCGTGTGACTAATTTAACAACTGCAGTGATTCACTTAACAAAGTGGCAGGAAAGGTCGTAGAATGGGGCAAAACTCGCTTAACAAGTGTCTCCCTTAAATGTCTCCCTGCCTATAAAAGAACTTAATGCAAAAAAGGACATTAAAATATTTAAAACTGTAGGAAAAAAATCCAAAATTGGGGGGGGGGGGGGGAGAAACAGGAAGGAGAAGAAATTTCATCCTCAGCAACTGCTGCATCACTTGACAACAGAAATATTGGGCTCAATTGTGGTCATAAGCCGAGGACTACTTGTACTGTTTTTATATTTTAACATTTGATTGCACCACTGCAGAAAGTCCCTCTGTGACGGAGAATTCGTGGCAACTGGACCAAAGTTTATTCAAACCAGGAGTGGGTTCTATTTTTTTTTACTACTGGTTCTGTGGGCGTGGCTTATTTTGTGGGTGTGGCTTGGAGGTCATGTGACTAGCGTGGTAGGGTCATTTCTGGAAGGTCCTCGCACTTACGACCAAGTCCTCGCACTTACGACCCGACTCATTTGTTTGCTTTTAACACTGATCAGCTGTAGGGCGGCCCTTTGAAGCCCCCGGCAAGAGTTTTAAACAGGTTTTTTCCCCTCTAGTCATCAGCTGGGAGTCAGGAGGCAGCAATAGATTGGGGGTGGGACCAAATAAAAGATAAGAATAACGTGGGGGGCAGGGGGGGGGGGGGGAAAACCGGTTCGGTGACATCATATCGTCACCGCTACTGGCTCGGCCGAACCGGACCGAACCGGGAGGAACCCACCTGATTCAAACTGAGATGTTTCGTTACTTATCCAAATAACTTCTTCAGTCAAAATGAAAATTTTTGAACAGTCATAGAACAAGGGGGGGTCAAATTCGTGGCCTGCAGGCCGGAAGCGTCATGCAATGGCCATGCCAGCCCCTGGTTTAGCGTAGGGGGGGTGAAAGTCATGACACGTCATGTTTGACACCCCTGGCACAGAGCAATCGTTTCCCAACCCTTCTAGTATGGTGGTCCAGCCCAGTGTGCGTATAAATGAGTGGCAGTACGTGCATACACACCTCCATTTGTCTAATAAATGGAGGATGCCTGCGGTCGTGTGCGAAGTTCCACTCGTGCACATGCACTCCCGCGCGAAGCTCCAATCGTGCAAATGGGAGTTTCGCACACGACTTCAAGAGCCCTCCGTCCGCACAAGGAGAGCTTCGCGTGCAAGCGCCCTTGGCTCACACGAGCGGAGCGTCACACGCGCACCCTGCCCATTTCTCCCACGGCCCGGTTTCAAACCGTCTGTGGCCCGTTGGTGGGTCGGGGTCTGTGGGTCGGGGACCCCTGGCACAGATAGAGTCAGAGAGTCATTGCAAGGCGCTAATTCTTCCATAGCAATAGCAATAACACTTAAGACTTATATACTGCTTTCCACTGCTTTCCAGCCCTCTCTAAGCGGTTTACAGAGTCAGCCTCTTGCCCCCAACAATCTGGTCCTCATTTTACCCACCTCGGAAGGACGGAAGGCTGAGTCAACCTTGAGCCATCAGGATCAAATTCCTAGCAGTGGGCAGAGCTAGCTTGCAATGCTGCATTCTAACCACTGCACCACCACCTACCTTCCTTCCTTCCTTCCTTCCTTCCTTCCTTCCTTCCTTCCTTCTTTCCCTTTCTCTCTTCCCATCCCTCCCTCCCTTGAATTCCATCCATCTTCCTTCTTCCCTCCCTCCTTCCCTCCCACTTAGCAATAGCTCTTAGAATAGATACCGCTTCACCAGTGCTTTTCAGTCCTCTCTAAGCGGTTTATAAGAGCCGAGGTGGTTAGAGTGCAGCACTGCAAGCTACTTCAGCTGAATGCTAGCTGCAGTTCAGCAGTTCAAATGTCACCAGCTCGAGGTTGATTCAGCCTTCCATCCTTTCTAAGGTGGGTAAAATGAGGACCCAGCCTTTTGAGGGCAAGTTGCTGACTCTGTAAAACCGCTTATAGAGGGCTGTAAAAGCACTGTGAAGCGGTATATAAGTCTAAGTGCTATTGCTATTACAAAGTCATCCTATTGCCCCCAACAATCTGGGTCCTCATTTTACCGACCTCGGAAGGACGGAAGGCTGAGTCAACCTTGAGCTGGTCAGGATCGAACTCCTGGCAGTGAGTTAGCCTGTAATACCGCATTGTAACCACTGCACCACCATGGCTCTTCCTTCCTTCCTTCCTTCCTTCCTTCCTTCCTTCCTTCCTTCCCTCCTTCCTTCCTTAAATTCCTTTCCTTGCTTTTCATCCTCTCTAATTTCTAAGAGCCTTCTTGGTAGGCGCAGTATTGCAGGTACTCTGTGCTAGCTGCAGTTCAGAGTTTGATCTTACCGGATCAAGGTTGACTCAGCCTTCCATCCTTCCGAGGTGGGTAAAATGAGGACCCAGATTTTTGAGGGCAAGACTGACTGTAAACCGCTTAGAGAGGGCTGTAAAAGCAGTGAAGTGGTATATAAGTCTAATTGCTATTGCTATTATAGAATCAGCTATTGCCCCTAACAATCTGGGTCCTCATTTTACCCACCTCGAAGGACGGAAGGACGAGTCAACCTTGAGCCTGGTGAGATTCGAACTGCCAAATTGCAGGCAGCCGGCAGTCAGCAGAAGTTGCCTGCAGTACTGCACTCTAACCACTGCGCCACCGCGGCTCTGCGCCACCATACTGACTTTGCAGGGGTTTCACACCAAAATATAAGATTCTCTGACTCTGCCTAACCCAACATTTTCATCTTGATGGAAGAAATTACTTGGGTGAGTAACGAAACGTCTCCATTTAATAAACTTTGCCACGGTTTAACCTTTTTTGAGATCCTTTTGGCCTGGATGATCTAGACTTCATTTACATAGCGAAATACAAACAGAAGGATAAATTGCCTGGTTACCTTTCTGCTTCTTCCTTAACGATGGCGAACTGAGTCGGCTGCCGGCTGGGCCGGTTCTGCTCCGGGACTTTCTCTCCGCCTTCCAGCTCCTGCTCCAGAGAGGAGCTGGTGCTGCCTTCTCGGCTGACATTGGTGCTGCGCCCGGGGCTGTTCTCGGTGGAGGCCCGAGGCGACTCGGTGTTCTGCTTCAACGTCTGGAGCTTGGCCAGAGGGATGATGTCGCAGTTCTGCGGCCGGTGCCACACCGTCCGTTGGGTGGTGGCATTGTAGTAGTAGAAACGGGAGGTGTTGGGGTCGAAGAGCTCCCACCACTGGTTCTCGTTGGTGCGCTTGATGCGGACGCCGGCGGGGGAGGGTCCCACACGCACTCGCCCGTGATCAGGTTGGCGTACATGCGCTCCCGCGTGCGAGGTTCAATGATTTCCACCCATTCCAACCTGCGAGGGGAAGAGAGAGAGAGAGAGAGGGAGGGGGCTCTTAGAAACTGGCATGTATAGAAGCGCTTTCTTTTTCTTTGTTTATTTTGTTCTTTTACTTCCTTTTAGTTTCTTCGCTCTGTACGGTTGGAAGTCACCTAGACTAGAGGAGCCCCATGGCAAGACAGGAGACATATAGTAGTAGAAAGAAGATATAGGAGGGAGGGAGGGAGGGAGGGAGGGAGGGCAGAAAGAAAATAGGAAGAAGAGGAGGGAGGGAGGGAGGGAGGAGAGTTGGAGGGGGTGGAAGGAGGGAGGGAGGAAGGGAGGTGGGCAGAAAGAAAATAGAAAAGAGAATGGAGGGAAGGAGGAGAGGGACGGAGGAGAGTTGGTGGGTGTGGGGAGGAGAGATGGAGGAAGGGGGGGAGGAGGAAGAAAGGAAGGAAGGAAGGAAGGAAGGAAGGAAGGAAGGAAGGAAGGAGGAAGGAAGGAAGGAAGGGGACAGAAAGAAAATAGGAAAGAAGAATGGAGGGAGGGAGGAGGAGAGTGGAAGGGGTGGGAAGGAGGATGGAGGGAGGAGAGTGGAAGAGGTGGAAGGATGGAGGGAGGAGAGTTGGAGGGGGTGGGAAGGGAGATGGAGGGGGTGGGAAGGAGAGATGGAGGGAGGGAGGAAGGTGGGCAGAAAGAAAATAGAAAAGAAGAATGGAGGGAGGGGAGAGGGAGGGAGGAGAGTTGGAGGGTGTGGGAGGAGAGATCGAGGGAGGGAGGAGGAGGAAGAAGGGAGGAAGAGGGCAGAAAGAAAATAGGAGAAGAATGGAGGGAAGGAGGAGATGGAGGGGTGGGAAGGAGAGATGGAGGGAGGGAGGAGGGAGGAAGGAAGGAGGGCCGAAAATAGAAAAGAAGAATGGAGGGGGAGGGAGGGAGGGAGGAGAGTTGGAGGGGTGGGGAAGGAGGGAGGGAGGAGGGAAGGGAGGAGGGAGAAATAGAAAGAAGAATGGAGGGAGGGAGAGAGGGAGGAGAGTTGGAGGGTGTGGGAAGGAGAGATGGAGGGGAGAGGGAAGGGAGGAAAGAAGGGAGGAAGGCGGGAAGAAAATAGGAAAGAAGAATGGAGGGAGGGAGGAGAGTTGAGGGGGTGGGAAGGGAGGAGGGAGGGAGGGAGGGAAGGAAGGAAGGAAGGAAGGAAGGAAGGAAGGAGAGACAGAGGGGAAAGGAGGGAAGAAGGAGGGAAGGATTTATTTAGCTCATCGTTTTATGAATAGGAATCTTCTCAGGTGCTGGTTAGCCCTGTTAGTAGTTCAATAAGGATCAACAGAATTCAGCGGAGCTTGGATTTAGTTTGCTTGTGACCACATAAGGATCCTAGGCTAATTCCTCTTTTGACTCCACCCCCAGTCTCTGCCACCCTTCTCCTACATCACCTCCCTCATGTGATATTTTGTATGGTACCCCCGTCTTTTCCACCACCCCCCAAACAGTGAGATCCACAGTGTGTGTGTATGTGTGTGTCACTGCCAAGATTGTTGCCTCGACAAAAGCAGGCAAGGATCTACTCTTTTGATTTGCACTTTGTCCTTTTTTTGCCACGCATACCAATTCTACGACAGACGCCCCTAGTTAATTCCACAACTTTTGTTGTCTCCTCCCTGGGCAGGAGACAAACTGGCAAAGGCAACGAACACCGGTCTGAACCTCAAACATCAGCAAACAACCTAAGAAAGTTTACAACGGGTTCCAACTGAATCCTTTTGCTCGGAAATTCTGGATCTCTGTTTTGGATTCCAATAGCAGATGTTTCAAACTATGGCTTATCCCTCCTACTCATACAAATAAATGTAATTAGATACCCATCTCTTAATTGTGGCCTATGGTGGGTTTTTTTTTTTTTCGTTTTTTTTTTTTAAATCTCAAACTGTGAAAGGGAGGAGATTATGGAAGAAACAGATCGAAGACCACAGGAAAAAAAACAAAACTTCAAAAACGGCATCACGTAAGTTGGAGGTGCTACGTCGGACGTACGGAACGACAGAAAGGTAGCTTGGAAAGCAGCTGGGACACAGATGTGCAACAGGAGTTTTGAGGCCTTCTAAGAACCTGTATTTCTCCACCTTGGCCACTGGGAGACGTAGGAACTACAAATCCCAGAATTCCCCAGCCAGCTTTGAAGCGATTTGGGTGTAGGGCAGAGCTGTCCAACCGCGGCAACTTTAAAACTTGTGAACTTCAACTCCCAGGATCCCATGCTCGCTTAGGGAATTCTGGGAGATGGCTGGCTGGGGAATTCTGGGAGTTGAAGTCCACAAATCTTAAAGCTGCCAAAATTGGACACCCTTGGTCTAGATCAGGGGTCAGCAACCTGCAGCTCTGGAGCCGCATGTGGCTCTTTCACCTCTCTGCTGCGGCTCCCCGTCACTCAAAATATGCGTCACAACCGCCAATGTGCAACACCCGCCGGCACGCGATTTATTGAGCTTTTCAACCCCCGGTAGGCCAACCATCTATAAATCCAAGAAAAGAAAAGTTTCAGAAAAAACAGAACGTTTAATTCAACTACATATGCTAGTTTTGTGGCCGCTCAAGAAATAGTCAGGCACGGGAAGGGTTTTGTGGCTCCCGGTGTTTTCTTTTCTGTGGGAAACGGGTCCAAGTGGCTCTTTGAGTGTTTAAAGTTGCAGGCCCCTGGTTTAGATCTCCTGCTTGAGAAGTGGGTTGGACTAGAAGACGTAATCTTATTCTTTTGTTCTGTAGAGGCAGTCCTCAACTTACGACCAGAATTTATGTCGCTAAGTGAGAAATTTGTTAAGTGAGTTTTGTCCCACTTTTTACGATTTTTCTCACCATATTTCTTAAGGGAATCTCTGCACTTGTTCAATTAGTAACACGGTTGTTAAGTGAATCTGGCTTCCCCGTGGACTTTGCTGATCAGAAGGTCACAAAAGGGGCTCACGTGACCAAAAGGGGACTCTGCAACCGTCATAAATACGAGTCAGTTGACAAGCGTCTGAATTTTGATCATGTGACCATGGGGACGCTGCAATGGTTGTAAGTGTGAAAAACGGTCCCTTTTTTCACTGCCGTTGTAACCTTGGTCACTAAACGAACTGTCGTAACTTGACGAGTCCCTGTACTTGTGGAGTTCCAACCCCCAGAATCCCATGCTGGCTGGGGAATTCTGGGAGTGGAAGTCCACACGTCTTAATAGTGGCCAAGGTCGGACAACGGGTGTCCTGTTCAAGCAGGTAGATGGACTAGAAGACCTCCAAGGTCCCTTCCAATTTTATCTTTTTTTTTTTTTAATTTGATTTATATGCCGCCCTTCTCCGGAGACTCAGGGCGGCTTACAATGCGTTAAGCAATAGCCTTCATACTTTTGTATATTTATACAAAGTCAGGTTTTGGTTACCACCTTTAGAGCGCTCCATGGCTCAGGACCAGGGTACTTACGAGACCGCCTTCTGCCACCAGTAGCCTCTCACCGACCAGTACGCTCCCATAGAGAGGGGCTCCTCAGGGTGCTGTCGGCCAAACAGCGTCGACTGGCGGCCCCCAGGGGGAGAGCCTTCTCTGTGGGGGCACCTGCCATCTGGAACGAGCTCCCCCCGGAGATACGGAGGATTCAAGACCTACGCATCTTCCGCCGCGCCCTAAAAACATTTTTATTCCAACAGGCTGGTCTGGCCTAACTCTCCCTTTTAAAATGGGTTTTAAATGTTTTATATAAATTGGATGTCTTAAATTTTTTTGAGCCCAAATTATTTAATTTATTTTTAATACTTTTTAACTTTTGTATGTCCTTTGTATTTTTATCTCGGCTGTTCACCGCCCTGAGTCCTCCGGGAGTAGGGCGGTATACAAATACGATAAAACAAGAGCCTTGATAGTACAGTGGTCTACGCACCCTGTTATTAACACAGCTGCCTGCAATTTACTGCTGGTTCGAATCTCTCCAAGGCTCAAAGTTGACTCAGCCTTCCATCCTTTCTAAGGTAGGTGAAATGAGGACCCAGTTTGTGGGGGCAATAAGCTGACTTTGTATAAAATATACAAAAGTATGAAGGCTATTGCTTAACGCATTGTAAGCCGCCCTGAGTCTCCGGAGAAGGGCGGCATATAAATCAAATTAAAATAAATAAAATAAAAATAAATAAATAAATAAATAAACATTGCCCCCATAATCTGGGTCTTCGTTCTGTATCAACATTCTGTACATCATTGTACATTCTGTACATCATTCTGTATTCAACAAGGTTGCCTAAGCCAAATCCACAAATTTCCCATAACCGTCCGTTAACTACAATCCAATCAACAAACGACAATTGGCCGTTTCGAGTCAATCCTAATCCATAACCCTCCGAGATTTATCAATGGAGTAAATAAACGGAACCGTGGTTGACGAGCCGTCCGTTCAACCAAGGAGCTAACCGATAGTCCGTCCGCACGACTTTCCGTTATTAAAAATCCAAATGTCACTGATTCTATTTCCCCCTTGTTCTAAGAGGCCTCCATTCAGAGCCTCGTCTGGCAAGGAGTTTTGCATCCGAGAGCAGCACGCTGCAAAGCCACCAACGCACCCGGCAGCCGAGGAGGACTGCAAAGCCCATCTGTTCCGTTGTTCAAAGCAACGGCGAGCGAGCTGCAATTAAAACGGAGGCTGCTCCAATTCGGTTATGAATTATCTTTTGGGTTCTGGAAGGCCCTTCAAGTCCTGGCTCTGCTCCCAGGCCCGTCTGTGCAACAACCCTGGTTGTGGTGCGTTTAATTTTCTTTTTTCTTTCCTCCACTCTCCCCCCACACCCCACCCCATTATGGCTGCTCTGCTTTTAACAGCATATTCTGATTTGTTACAAGCGACTCGGAATCCAGAGGGGAATGAGGCGATGAGGAGGTTTTTTTTCCGGTTGCTGTAGGAACAGCAAGCCAGGATTCAGAAGAGCGTTTCTGGCATCCCGGGTGCACCGTCGTCGCCCAGAATTGCCCATTTTCATTGTCGGTTGCCATGCGGAGATGCATCTCCCAGGAAACACTATCGGTTCCCGTGGCTGCTTTCCTTGCATCTTGCGAAGATTCCCCAGCACCAGGGTTATCTGTTTTGTTTTGTTTTTTTGGGGGAAAAAGTTTTATTTTAGATTAAAAATAAAAAATTTAAAAAAAAAAAAAACACAACAACAACATAAAAATATCATCCTTACAAACAATTATAGACAGCATCTCAATCGGCTGAAATCATTTCGTGCTTACAATTCTCCAAATCTCCTCATATAGCAATTATTCTTTACTTAAACTGAAGATAAATATTTAAACATTTCATATATGCTAACTCATCTCCATACTTTTTTGTCAAACCATTGATAAAATAGCTTCCATATCAAATAATATTGTTTATCTTCCTGTTCTCTTATTTCAAATGTCAATCTACTCATTTCAGCACAGTGCAACATTTTCATAATAATTTCTTCATCGGTAAATTATCTTCTCTCCTTTCCAGTTTTTGGCAAATACAATTCTGGCCGCTGTTAAAATGTTCACAATTAAGTATTGTAATTCTTTATTAAATGTCTCTGGTAAAATTCCTAATAAAAATATTTCTGGTTTAAAGTCAATATGTCTCTTTGTCATTTTTTCTAACCACATATGTATTTTAGTCCAAAATCTCCTTGCTTCCACGCATGTCACCACATATGGTAATACGATCCTGGAGTTTGATGCCACGTCCAACATTTCTCCGATTTATTCTTAAACATCCTGGCTATTCTCATTGGGGGTAAATGCCACCTGTAGCACCAGGGTTATCTGTTGAAGTAGCAAAGGGAAGGAAGCTGAGGGGTCCTTGGTGCTCTCTGAGCTTGCTGGTTTTCCTACAGGTGTTCTGTTACCCAACCAGCTAAGTGGCACTGATGATGTTACCTAGTAGGGTAATGAAACCGCCACCAAGCTCAGAAACCCCTAAGGACCCCACAGTCATCATCTTCCTCCTCCTCCTCTTCCTCCTCCTCTCCGCATCCCCACTCGCTTCCAGCATTGATGACTTTACCTAGCAGGATAATGAAACACCACCAAGCTCAGAGATCCCCCAAGGACCACACAGTTGTCATCCTCATCCTCTCTGCAAACTCACCATGGCCAACTGGCCCCAGCCAACTCACCATGGCCAACTAGACCCAGCCAACTCACCATGGCCAACTCACCATGGCCAACTGGCCCCAGCCAACTGACCATGGCCAACTAGACCCAGACAACTCACCATGGACAACTCACTATGGACCACTGGCCCCAGCCAACTCACCATGGCCAACTAGACCCAGACAACTCACCATGGCCAACTCACTATGGCCAACTGGCCCCAGACAATCTCACCATGGACAACTAGCCCCAGACAACTCACCATGGACAACTGGCCCAGACAAACTCACCATGGGACAACTCACCATGGCCAACTAGCCCAGCCAATTCACCGTGGCCAACTCACCACGGCACAAGAATTACACTAATATCAAAATGGTGGAATACAATAATTAAAGAAAGGATGCCAAAGGAGGGGCAGAATGAAAGATGAATGACAAAAATTAAAATATTTATTTATTTTAAATAAGTAAACTCAATTGTTAAATTGTCCTGCGGCGAGTTGACCATGGTGAATTGGCCACTGCATCCTGGCCATGGCGAGCTGCTCCATTTTGTTGTTTGGCACCCCAGGACAAGACAGGACAGGAAGCATCTACGTTGTGCAACTTTCTGAGACCTTCAGAAGTGAGGGTCCCCAAAGGTGGATACATAACCCATCAAATCAGCTGGAAAAATGGAGTGGCTGGTCGGTGTTCAGCTGAGGTCTTGGAGGGTCCTGCTGTGGTCCCAAGGAAGCCGAGGACCTGCATGGCGAGAGTCCAGGCCCCGCAGGGAGATGACCTCAACGGATGCGGTGAGGAATGCCACCTCTGGTCAAATGCGCTGTGGCACTTTTTGCAAACGGATTGCCGAGGCTGCTGTGTGCACTGTCGGGGAATTGTAGTTGCGCCCGCTTTTCCTGTGAGAATGCCCACTCACCCGTGCACATGGCAACACCGGCTTTTCAACACACTTGCATTGCATGCTGCTTGCCACCGGGTGTGGCAAGAGGACTCGGTGCCTCCTCCCAAATTCCTCTTGCAGATCGGATTGGTAAGGAAGTCGGTACTCCCCCTCCTCCTCCCCCTCTTCTTCTTTCTCCTTCTCCTCCCTGCAAACCCCCCTCCCTTCTGCCACTGATAATGTTACCTAGTTTGGGTCATGAAACGTTTGCAAGAAAAACACCAAGTTCAGAGAGACCAAAGACCCCATAGTCCTCTCCCTCTTCTTCTTCTTCATCTTCCTCCTCCTCTCTGCAAAACTCCCACCCCACCCTTCTAGCACGGATTCTAGCATTCTCCTAGCACTGTTTCCTAGTTTGGGTCATGAAACATCTGCAAGAAACATCTGCAAGCTGAGAGACCCCCAAGAACCCCACAGTCCTCCTCTCCCCTTCTCCCCCTCCTTCACCACCTCCTCCTCCTCCACTCTGCAAGCCCCCCTCCCTTCTATCACCGATATCATTACCTGGTTTGGGTAATGAAACATCTGCAAGAAAACCACCAAGTTTGGAGAGCACCCAAGACTGTGCTCTCTCCTCCTCTTCCTCCTCCTCTTCCTCCTCTCCTCCCTGCAAACCCCCCTCCCTTCTAGCACCGATAACGTTACCTGGTTTGGGCAATGAAACATCTGTAAGAAAACCACCAAGTTGAGAACCAAGGTCCCCACAGTCCTCCTCCTCTTCCTCCCCTTCCTCCTCCTCCTCCTCCTCCTCCTCCTCCTCCTCCTCCTCCTCCTCCTCCTCCTCCTCCTCCTCCTCCTCTCTGCAAACCCCCTCCTTTCTAGCATTGATAATAACATTACCTGGCTTGGGTCCTGAAACATCCACAAGAAAACCACCAAACTCAGAGAGCACCAAAGACCGTGCTCTCCTCCTCTACCTCCCTGCAAACCCCTCTCCCTTCTTGCACCAATAACATTACCTGGTTGAGTCATGTAATACCTGCAAGAAAAGCACCAAGCACCTGCAGAAAAGCACCAAGCACCAAGCACAATCTTGGTCCTCCTCCTCCTCTTCCTCCCTGCAAGCCCCCCTCCCTTCTAGCACCGATAACGTTACCTGGTTTGGGCAATGAAACATCTGTAAGAAAACCGCCAAGTTGAGAACCAAGGACCCCACAGTCCTCCTCCGCCTCTTCTCTGCAAACCCCCCTCCCTTCTAGCACCAATAACATTACCTGGTTGAGTAATGAAACACCTGCAAGAAAGAAAACCACCAAGCTCAGAAGACCCCACAATCTTGCTCCTCCTCCTCCTCCCACCCTTCTCCTCCTCTTCCTCCTCCTCCCCCACCCTCCTCCTCCTCCTCTCCTGCAAGCCCCCCTCCCTTCTAGCACCGATAATGTTACCTGGTTTGGGTAATGAAACATCTGCAAGAAAAACACCAAGACGAGAGAGTCCCAAGGACCCCCGATGTGGAGAAACGCTGGCCAGCGTCCTCCACCAGAAGAGGTGGCAGCTCTTCTGCTCAAGCTTCCTGCAGGAAGACTCGCTCCCAGAGCCTCTTCGCAGCCAAATGCCACAGGAGCCTCCAAGTCCTTCTACAGCATTCCTCGTGCCCAAGCGAAGCGCCCAGGAAAAGGGGGGGGGCAGCCCGGGCGCAGAATCTGCCGTTCAATCTGCCCGCTTGATGGAAATTTGGAGAAAGCAGACGGCACGGGGCAAAGAAGCAGTTTGGCACCTGCACTTCTAACCCTTTTCTCTATCCTGGAACCTCCTCTGTTGGCAAGTCAGGCTATAATAAAAACCACGATGCCGCCCACAGAATTATGCAAGGCCCTTAGCAGCTTGCAATGATCTAAATTTGGCTGGTTGCAGAAAAAGCAAACCTTGGACCCGGTTAGTCCTTAAGATGATCAGGATGTTCCAGAAGACGTAAAAAAATTAGAATAGAATAGAATAGAATAGAATAGAATAGAATAGAATAGAATAGAATAGAATAGAATAGAATAGAATAGAATAGAATAAGGAATGGAATGGAATGGAATGGAATGGAATGGAATGGAATGGAATAGAATAGAATAGAATAGAATAGAATAGAATAGAATAGAATAGAATAGAATAGAATAGAATAAGGAATGGAAATGGAATGGAATGGAATGGAATGGAATAGATAGAATAGAATAGAATAGAATAGAATAGAATAGAATAGAATAGAATAGAATAGAATAGAATAGAATAGAATAGAATAGAATAGAATAAGGAATGGAATGGAATGGATGGAATGGAATGGAATAGAATAGAATAGAATAGAATAGAATAGAATAGAATAGAATAGAATAGAATAGTGAAAGGAAAGGAAAGGAAAGGAAAGGAAAGGAAAGGAATGGAATGGAATGGAATGGAATGGAATGGAATGGAATGGAATAGAATAGAATAGAATAGAATAGAATAGAATAGAATAGAATAGAATAGAATAGAATAGAATAGGTGGAAAGGAAAGGAAAGGAAGGAAAGGAAGGAAAGGAAAGGAAAAGGAAGGAAAGGAAAGGAAAGGAAAGGAAAGGAATGGAATGGAATAGAATAGAATAGAATAGAATAGAATAGAATAGAATAGAATAGAATAGAATAGAATAGAATAAGGAATGGAATGGAATGGAATGGAATGGAATGGAATAGAATAGAATAGAATAGAATAGAATAGAATAGAATAGAATAGAATAGAATAGAATAGAATAGAATAGAATAGTGAAAGGAAAGGAAAGGAAAGGAAAGGAAAGGAAAGGAAAGGAAAGGAAAGGAAAGGAAAGGAATGGAATGGAATGGAATGGAATGGAATGGAATGGAATGGAATGGAATGGAATAGAATAGAATAGAATAGAATAGAATAGTAAAAGGAAGGAAAGGAAAGGAAAGGAAAGGAAAGGAAAGGAAAGGAAAGGAATGGAATGGAATGGAATGGAATGGAATGGAATGGAATGGAATGGAATAGAATTAGAATAGAATAGAATAGAATAGTGAAGGAAAGGAAAGGAAAGGAAAGGAAAGGAAAGGAAAGGAAAGGAAAGGAAAGGAAAGGAAAGGAAAGGAAAGGAATGGAATGGAATGGAATAGAATTAGAATAGAATAGAATAGAATAGTGAAAGGAAAGGAAAGGAAAGGAAAGGAATGGAATGGAATGGAATGGAATGGAATGAATAGATAGAATAGAATAGAATAGAATAGAATAGAATAGAATAGAATAGAATAGAATAGTGAAAGGAAGGAAAGGAAAGGAAAGGAAAGGAAAGGAATGGAATGGAATGGAATGGAATGGAATGGAATGGAATGGAATGGAATGGAATGGAATGGATGGAATGGAATAGAATAGAATAGAATAATAGAATAGAATAGTGAAAGGAAAAGGAAAGGAAAGGAAAGGAAAGGAAAGGAAAGGAAAAGGAAAGGAAAGGAATGGAATGGAATGAATGGAATGGAATGGAATGAATGGAATGGAATAGAATTAGAATAGAATAGAATAGAATAGTGAAAGGAAAGGAAAGGAAAGGAAAGGAAAGGAAAGGAAAGGAATGGAATGAATGGAATGAATGGAATGGAATAGAATAGAATAGAATAGAATAGAATAGAATGTGGAAGGGACCTTGGAGGTCTTCTAGTCCACCCCCCACCCCTCTGCTCAAGCCGGAGAACCCAAACCATTTCAGATAAGTGACTATATAATCTCTTCTTAAAACCTCCAGTGATGAAGCACCCACGATTTCTGGAGGCAACTTCTGTTCCACCGGTTAATCGCTCCTCCCTGCTAGGAAGTTTCTCCTTCATTCCAGGTTGCTTCTCTCTTTGATTAGTTTCCAACCATTGACGATAGCAAACGACTTCCGTTTTTGTTGTTTTTGTTTTAAGCAAAGATGGGAGAGGAATTTTCTCTGCTTTTAACCTTCACATTTTTCCCCCCGATACGGAAAAAAAAAAAGTTAAATCTGCTTTTAAACCTGAACACACCACACAAAAAAAAACACTCTACACCCTCTTGGACTACAACATACCAGAATACAGAACACAGCCTTGGGCCGAGAAAGGTCGGTCAATCCTAACAGAGAGCTTAAGTCTATGACGTGACAATGCCGAATTGTTCTTATAAACCTCAGCTCAGCAGACTTCATTTCAGTCTTCCTCGTCACAGCAACTGATTCTTGGAGGTCATCTAGTCCAACCCCCTGCTCAAGCAGGAGGCCCTCTATAATAACATTTCAGGCCAATGGTTGTCCAGTCTCTTCTTAAAAGCCTCCAGTGTCGGAGCAGCCACAGCCTCTGGTGGCAGGCTGTTCCGCTGATTAATGAACAGAACCAGAGAGTTGGAAGGGACCTCGGAGGTCTTCTAGTCCAAACCCCGGCTCAAGCAGGAGATCCTATTTCAGACAAATCCTTGTCTAAACTCTTCTTTAAAAAAAAACCCCAATGTTGGAGACCCCGCAGGATCAGGAGAGGTACTTTCCAACTCTTGCTATTCTTTTGTTCTGTAGAGGCAGTCCTCAACTTACGACCAGAATTTACGTCGCTAAGTGAGAAATTTGTTAAGTGAGTTTTGCCCCCCTTTTTACGATTTTTCTCACCATATTTCTTAAGGGAATCTCTGCACTTGTTCAATTAGTAACACGGTTGTTAAGTGAATCTGGCTTCCCGTGGACTTTGCTGATCAGAAGGTCACAAAAGGGGCTCACGTGACCAAAAGGGGACTCTGCAACCGTCATAAATACGAGTCAGTTGACAAGCGTCTGAATTTTGATCATGTGACCATGAGGATGCTGCAACGGTCGTTAAGTGTGAAAAACTGTCCCTTTTTTCACTGCCGTTGTAACCTTGGTCACTAAACGAACTGCTGTTAAGTCGAGGAGTCCCTGTACTTGTGGAGTTCCAACCCCCAGAATCCCATGCTGGCTGGGGAATTCTGGGAGTGGAAGTCCACACGTCTTAAAAGTGGCCAAGGTCGGACAACAGGTGTCCCGTTCAAGCAGATGGATGGACTAGAAGACCTCCAAGGTCCCTTCCAATTTTATTATTTTTTTAAAAAATTTGATTTATATGCCGCCCTTCTCCGGAGACTCAGGGCAGCTTACAATGCGTTAAACAATAGCCTTCATACTTTTGTATATACCTGCTTAGTAGGGCTTTTGCCCCCTGATGATCTGCTCCAGCCCCACCACCTCCTAACCCAGCGCAAGACCACCTCTGCTTGCCAGGACCGTCCCCGGCTCTCTGCCATGCCAACCCCCTGCCTAGGCCGAGACCTCTCCCGCCTCAAGCAGCCCCGATTTTCCCTTCTTGGCAAAGCCTCCCCTCCTTTTCCACCCCAAACCTGCAATTACGCCCCACCCTTGGCCTCCCTTGGCCAGGCTGTGCAATTACCTTAACAATGCACAGGATGGTCAAATGGCCACACGCAGCTTCCCAAATAATACCTCTCCCTCTCTCTCCTCTCTTTCTCTCTCCCCTTCTTTCTTTTTCCTCTCTCTTTCTCTCTCCCCACTTTCTTTCTCCTCTCTCTCCTCTCTCCCTCCTCTTTCTCTCCCCCTCCTTCCTCTCTTCCTTTTTCTCTCTCCTCTCCC